>JAXGGA010003529.1:0-101207 GCA_038373865.1 Uloborus plumipes | reverse complement strand
AGTGTCTTGGCTTATCGAAACCACTTCCATTTGTTTGACGCCTTAGGATTATGCGTAGCATAAGCTGTAAAAAATAAATGTTGTTTTTACAGTATAATACAGTTAATTCCATAGTAATTGTCAAGTAGTAAACTACACTATTTGCCAATTTACAGTGATGAACTGTTAAAGTGCTAGTTTTACAGCTTGATACTGTGAATTTTACAGATTTAACCTAAAACCTTTGCTGCCTGTATTATACTGCTGTTGTAAAATAGCTAGGTATGAGTTTATTACTGTGTTTTTAGTTTTGAACTGGAATCTCTGCTTTCAGTATTATACTGTAAAAACAACAGTTTTTTTCTCTTTTTTTTTTGCAGTGTATTAAAACTCTTTTAATGCTATAGTAATCAAGTCCGATTCGTTCAAAGATTATACATCGATCCTAACCACTAAACTACATAAGGAAGCTCAGTGATTATTGTTTGAGGATTTAACTCTAGATACAAAATGACCATGGTTTCTCGCAAGTACTTTTAAAAAGACAGTTGATATCCGAAATGAGGTAGGCCACGTCACAGTTTGCATTAGAAACATTTTCTAACTCTGCGGCGTTACAATTCGAGCATATATGGGAAAAGCAGATTATCAATAGACAATTTCAAATATTGTATCGGTACATATTTCAAGTTACATCAGATTGCCATCTCAGGTGATTAACTTGCTTGAAAACGGTAATTAAATGAAATTACTACTGATACGTGGTACTGATACGTAGAGTAACTTCATTTTGTGTCTTTGATAGTGTAATTTTTCACGAAAAATTATATTTGTCTTATGATTATAAATACTTGCACAGCTAGAACATTTTGCTGGTATAGCGTAAAAAATAAATAAAAAATATCTTATAAGAAGCATTCTACTTTTCCTTAGTAAGCTAGATGCATAAGTAAATTTCTTAACCCTACACTGCATGATTTTTTATTTTTCGTAGAAAAAAATATATGTGTTTGTCAATGTAATAAGAAAACATGGAAAAATATTTAAAAAAATTTAACTCTAAATTTTCACCCCTTTCTAATTAAAAATAATTTTGTTGCCAAATGGCTACACCATGCATTCAACAGATAAAAATGATTGTAAATGATAGTCTTGAAATTAGTTCTTTTTTGTAAAAAAATAGAGGAATTGAACATTTGGTGCACTGTACTCTTGTAATCCTTTACATTTTGACATTTTACATTATTTTTTATATGTACTTGTACTTTCCGATGATCAATTCTGTCAAATCTGATGTCTTTTGGAGGCTCTCTCGCGCAAGCTTTCTTTCTTTTCTCTTTTTTTTTTTGGTTTGTAACTAGTTCCTCTGTAGCTAATGGTCTCTTTTTAATACGCTTTTATTAATTTCACATGTGGGTTTGTTTGTATGTATGTATGTATGTATGTAACTCTGAATAAAAGATAAAATTTACGTTCTTTGCAAATATAAAAGTAATATATTTAATATTATTTTTAATACTAAAGGCTAAACTGTATTGCATATTGATGTATTATAAGTACATGTAAACTTAAGTGCGGATATTCAGTAGTTTTGAAAATCAGAGGGAAACCCGTGATGATCACAGCGCATTCCAATGTAAAAGCGTATTTTTTAGTTTTTTTTCAAAACTATATTTTAAAATTATTAATGACTTTACTTGTCCGTGTAAGCACAACGTTTGTGCTAACTGAAATCTAAAATGAACACGTTTTAAAGGCTTTTCCCTATTGATTTTTTGTTTGTTCACTCTGTTGAACATCAACTAAGCATTGATAATTGCGAGGTCTTATAAACGGTAGAACAGCCGAAAGTACCACTTTTGGGTCCGCATGATTATATTATACCTTCCAAAAAGAGAAAGAAGCTAGCGCGAAACATAAACAAAGCACATACTTCATGAACTATAGAGATGAATCGAAGTGTTCTCTGGATGCTTACTGCATAATGTTGCCAAATGGCTACAGACGTGTATTATGTCCTAGATTTTTTCCAAATAATTATTTTGATGTAAAACGCATCTTAAACGAAAGATAAATGTTTATTTTATTCAAGTTATTTTTCTAAAAGACGAAGAAAAATATTTCATTGTAAAAAATAATTTCAAAACATGGTAGTTTGAGTGATTTTAAAAGCTATCCATATGGATTCATTTAAGAGCATGTAACAGACCAGTGCTGCCATGTATGGAGGATAAATGGTGATAATTGCTTTAAATATACCCAATACTTGCTTTTTATGCATTGAGTTGCCTTATGACTACATTCTGCTATTCATAAGGAGGACAAATTGTCCATGTAGCCAATTGGCAACACCATGCAGTGTAGGGTTAAGGTATAGTATTTTTAATTTGTGTTGATATAAATTTTGAAAGGAAAAACAAAAAAGAAAATAAAAAAAGCAAGTGGTGTACTTTATAAAATTAATTCTTTATTTTATGCAAACAATCAATTATATTCCTTTGCTTGTTACTAATAAATGGTATAAAATAGTGTTCCATTTACAACTGAAGCAGTTAAAATACTTTGAAGAACAACGAGAGAAGTTTTCTTATCTCAAAAATTCTTTTCCAATCCTTCTTTTGTAATGAACGGTCACAATTATCATTTGCTTACAAGAGTTTCAGAGTTAGTGAGATTTGTTTATAATCGAGTGAAATTTTGCATTACATGCACAATTTAACTTGATTGTACTGATTATTTACTGATTTATTATTACTTAAAGAATAAGACAAATAATATATTAAGGTTTAATAGACAGCTGAAACTTTTTTTTTTGTTAATGATAATGGAAAAAATACTTCTCAGCTTTTTCTTTATTTGTGACTTTTTTACGGTTTTGCTTACATTTTTGTTAATTTGAAAATGATCTATCTTTAAAAGTAAAATTATGTTCAGAAATCCTTAAGTAAAATATGTTAGCCTTAATATGTAAATAAATATAATTGGATTTAGCTACTGTTATTATTTCTCTTCTTGTTATTATTTCTTTTTTTTTTTTTGCAGTAGTAAAGAAGATAACATTCCGCTTTGTATTTTTTAACTGCAACTTAAAACTACATCGTGCAATATGACTAATTCTAAATACGAACGCAGATGTGTCGCTGACCAAATATATACCGTCGTGAAACTATACATTGCCCCCTACCCGTTTCGTTTTGTGTTTGTTTCGGAAATGTCAGATATTTTTATATATCTAATAGAATACTTCGATTTCACAAAATGTGACGCAGATACTCTTTCGTGTATTCCTTTTTTTTAAACTTTATTTCTGTTACTCTACAAGGAAAATTTATTTGCAATCCTATAATGAGGCGTTGGAATAAAAGGAAACCCTTTTTCTTGTTTTACCTTCTCCATAGTAACGATCACGTACTTTTTTGCTTCGATTTCTCTTGTGCTTTACAGTTGTACCGTAGTAGTGGCAGAGAGAATTTCAATATTGATTTCAGAGCATGGAATTTAATCAAATATACAACGTACATGAAAAGCATTTTTATTGGCTGTAAAACATATTATTGCAAAGTTCTGAGAATTTCCCCTTTGATTATTTTGAACATTAAAGTAATAAATGTTATAAGCCTTAAAGTATTTCTTTTTTGACATTAAAAATATTTAAATAATGTTCATAAGCAATGGTAGCTATAATTATTTTATATAAAGGAGAAGACCTTCAGAATCTCTAGCTCCTTCTCCTAACTTCACCACAAAAAAAAAAAAAAAAAAGAAAACCGAAACCTAAAATTGCATTTCTAGAGCCTCAATGACGAATATGTTTAGGAACCCCCCCCCCCCCAATTAACTCCCCTACTTGCAGCCACTTACACAAAAAGGCAAACCATCTGGCCGCCAAAGATGGTTGATTATGAATGGTAGAATATTATGTTTGTTTGTGTTTGTGTTTGTGTGTGGGGGGGGGGGTAAGGCTTAGAGACATTAAATTTGGTTGTGCAGATGTTTTTTTTTTTATTTTGGTTCCATGCCGATGTGCACCTTGGAGCGATGTTTTTGATGAATTAATTATTAAAAAATGCTTTCTAATGTGTGTTAGGTGACTTTTAACACTGTTTACACCTAATGTGGCCTGAACATAGTGCTTATACTATTTATTGATTCAAATATTATCGATATACCTGGCGAAGAAGGCAAATGCACACATAAATGTGTTTATACGATAAGGTTTATATTATCCACCAAAAACATTAAAGGTTCAATTTTAAGAAAATCCATAACAATCAACTTTGCACAAATACTGTTTAGCAATTTTTTATCTGAAGATAGTTATTTTCCCAGTTAAACATAGATTTTTACCTAATAGGAGAAACGATTGGTGCATTTCTAAACATTAATAAAGCCGAATAATCAATTCCGTCCCTTATTAAACATTGAACGAGAATTCGATGTTGAACTACTCCAATAAATTTCACCACCTTGCAGATATTAAAATATCTTTGATTCAAAAGGTCAGTGGTTATATTTACTATTGCGGTGAATAATTATTTCTCCCATTCACTTGACTTACATGCAATTAGACTTTCTCTTTCAATCAGAGGATTGGTCTTTATTTAAAATTGAATGTTGAGTTTAAATATGAAATTAAAGCTGGAATGCATTGAGTGAAGTACTTTGATATGCTTAATAATAAACAATATTTCGGTTGTTAATCATGTATTATGTAAAATACAAACTTAAATGAGCATATTTTGTACATGTGTTTGGACAATGCTTGCCTAAACTGATTTTTTTTTTTTTTTTTGTTTTGTTCTGATTTTAAATATTATTTCCATGATTACTCTGCAACTTTTTGAATTAATATCAACTATTTTTGTACTGTGCTTGAATATGAGGTTAAAGACGGAATAATAATAATTTAAAAAATAGCTATAAGTTATGCAGCTTCGGGGGGAGGGGGGATTCCTTCGTCAGAATCAAAGTAGATTTTACACTGATATGTTTCTTAAATCTACAATTACGAATTAAGGCAATGCTTTTGGCTTCTCATTTTTATGTATTCTTTGTTTTACTGTATTTTATTGAATACATGTACAATTTCAGTTGTGGATAAAAATACTTGTTTCCTATTTTTATAGTATGTTTTAAAAAACTTGTTCATCAAGTTCAAAGTTTCGGGAACCTACATTTATGTTTAGCTCCAATAACTGAAAGTGATTAGATATATAGACTGATCAGACTATCAAATTAGATAATTAGAACTGAAGTTTTTGATTTTTTTATCATTAAGAAATCATATATTTATTTTATTTCATAATTTTTAGTGAGAATAAAGCTTATAGAAATAGTCATTAGATTTAGAAATCTTTTTTTTTAATATTTTATTTTCAAAGCACCTTTGTAAACATATGTGGTGGTCTATTCAACTCCAAATATAATTCATTACTTCTACTCTCCTACGTTTATGAATAAAATCTGAATTTTTTAATTAAAAATTATAATGTCAAAAATAGTTTTAAAAAAAATTAAAAAAATAATAATTGAGTGCTAGTAATCGTATTAAATAATTTAAAAGTTCTTATAGTTTATAGCTTTTATTTTAATCGCCTTTAATTTGGTCCCTAACTTACGGCATTGATAACTTCGACTTAAGAAATTATCCAACAACATCAATGTGTCTTTGTGCTACTTATAAAAAGAGAGCACTTATAAAAAATAATCAATAAAATGTACAGGAGATAAGTTTTCACTCCATCGTTCCTTGCCATAAATATATTTTGTGCCACCATAAAATAATTAATATCGAATGATTTTCATTGTATGTGCCGAAAGAATGATAAGCAGATTAGTTTAGAAAATGCAAAATGTATTAACTAAAGAATTAATAAAAAAGATAAAAAAATGCTTTAGATTAAAAAAAAATAGTTATGGACATATTTTTTACTCAAAGAAATACATTAGACAAGTATCTCAAGCATTTGAGACATTTTTTTTATATCTTAGCGCGAAGAATTCTTTGCATGCAATGATACCAACTATTTGAAATAATTAAATATTAAAATTTTAAACTATAACTTTCAAACATAGAAATTTTCATTTTTACAACCGCACTGTTCGCTTAGTTGCATTAAACTAAATGAGATTAGTTACAGTAAACCGATTTTTTTGAGTTACCGAAATTCAATGATGAGGAAATGCAATAAATATACACGTGTGAGAATTTATTTTCTAGTTTTGCTTGTTTTTAGCATTATTTTTACGATAAAAAAAATAACTTTCCTTCACGTTTTCACAGGGGCGGATACAAGGGAGGGGTGATACGTGCTATCACCCCTTTCATTGAAGGGCTCTTATCTAGCAGTTTTTCGACTTTGAAGTTCAGAAAAGGCAATTTTAGATGATCTCCAATGATACTATGAGAAGTGGTTCGGATTCGGGGCTCTGATCTAGAATTCTTTCGAAATTGAAGACTGAAACATTTGCAATTTTTTTAACCAGGATATGTGGTAAAAAAATGGGGGATGGGCAGGTAGAAAAAAATAATCAATCGCCCCTCTCTTGGAACATTTCTGAGTCTGCCTTTGCGTCTTCATTCATTTTCTTCCTCTAAAGGAAATCAGATTAAAATAAATTGCACTAGTACATATCACAACAGCAAAACTACGGTGTCCGAACTATGTTCTTCAAATGAGAATAGTAATTGTGCAGTTAAAATGCAATCCATTGACTATGGAAAATCTTTTCACGAACCTGCTGAATATAATTTATTACGGTATTAACGTATGTTGTTCGGAGCTGAGAAGAAAATGGGAGTTCATGCTATCTAGTTATGCATATAACGGAATTCAGGCATAATGTGAAAGAGAATTTGGAATAAGCAAATCGGTTTTGGTTAAATTTTAATGCGAGTACTTCTGCCTTCATAAGCCTCTTTCAGACTATATGTTTGAAATTACTCTCAAAACGTGCCTGTGTCAAAAGGGTTGTAGGAAGATGAAAGTATTTACTGATTTAATTGAGGGCAGTTCATGGAACAAGAGATTTTGCTAGAGGAAAATACTTGAATAATTTCTGCATGCGTGGAGTTGTTGTAATTGTCAGGTCACTATGCGTATTAACCTACAAATAAAGTTATTAAAACATGCAATTTATTTGTGATACTTAAGCAAGGAGTTAGTTCGATTAACCGTTATGAATTTTAACTTTTTGACAAGTATACACATAAGTAAGTCATTTATACATGTTGTACTCCATACCTGAATCATAATAAAGGTATTGAGTACTCTTTTTTTTATGTTTATAATGATGCTAATGAGTGGTGCGTATAAACAGTTACAATACGGAAACATACGCATGAACAAATACGTTATTTAAAAAAAAAAACGGACATTGATCGTATTTTTTTTCTTTTATTATTATTATTATTTATTATTCTTTTAGTTTCGTAAATATAAATTTAAAAAAATGTTAACATAACTACAGACACTTGTCCTCTGGTTGCAATCAATCTCATTTTCAAAGGAAATAGATTGGGATGCATCCTATAGTTGGTATAAAAATATTGTTTCGACAAACTTGTTGGATATATTCTCATCATCATCATCGTACATAGTATTACAGAGCGTTTTACCTTTTCTTGGATAAACTTATAACCTCAAAACAAAAACTAGTTATATACTAGTAGCTTTACTTTATTACTAGTATATAAACTGTACAGATAAGTTATGTCGATATTTATTTCGCTGATTATTTTATAAAGACACGTAGCAATGTCTATCACTCAAAAGAAGAAAAACTATGGATAATTAATATTCTGATTCGTACAGTTTATACACTAGTAATAAAGTGAATCTAATAAGGGTATAAAACCAATAACGTTAAAAAGGAAAACAAAATGTTGAAATTAATTGCAGAAACCAAGTCACGTTTCGAGTAAGGATATTCAAGGAATGGATAAACGCTATAAAAAAAATATGTGCAATAATGACGAGAATATATCCAACAAGGTTGGTTGAAAAATGTTTTTAAACGAACTGCAGGATGTCTTTCAAAGGTTCCCTTACACGTTACGCTCAAAAAAAAAAAATGTGGCTAACCTTATTTCATTGTCTCTTATGTGTTTCTTTTATGTTACTAGAAAAAAAAAAAAACCTTCGAATCAGTAAGGCTTTTTACTTGAGATAAAAAGTTTGTATAGTTTACAAATTTTAAAGTTAAGTCATTTCGTCAACAAGGTAACTAACTATTACTCTAATCTCCTGCAATTGTACTTACCAAGTATTTAAAATAACGTAAAATATAGGATAGTATTACTTAATTCGATAGTTCATATTAAAATAAAAGCAGATAAAAAGCAATTGTGTAATAAATTTAAACTCAGGAAGTTATGTTTCACATTGCAATGGACAAATTTTTAAGCGCTACTTAACTCCATCGTCTCTTACGCTCGAAACATTTAATTTGGGAGACCATTACCCTCTCCGCAACTTGAACAGATTTCTCCTGTCAAGCCTTCACATTAGTTTAACTAGACTTACTACATCCAAGTTATCAGCGGGGGAAGTTTTAACTAATATATAAGTCATTTGGAGGAGCAATCATCTTTCTACAAGAGCAATCAAGGAAATGGTCTACTTGCTACTCGAATTAGCACAATTGACACGAATCACTCAGAACTTATCTTTACGATATCCATGCTAGCATTTGTTCAACAATGTTGCAAATTATCAAGTGGTACACATTGCACTATTGTAGTGTAAATTAACTTTTCTCATGGTAGTTTTCGTCAATGATATATGCAAACCTGTTTACATGTTTGAATATATATTTTTAAAGACTCTTTGGTTTGATACTGGTTAATGCATTGTGTTTACTTAAAACCAGCTTTAACGTTGATATAACTCTACCATCACGTAACATTTAAAGATTGTATCTACCTAATTGTTTCAACCATTTCCACAACATTAGTTATAAATCAATTTGATACTTTTTGGAATATTAGTTTGGAAAACATACTGTATGACATACATCATGTCATTTGTGTGATATTTAAAAGAGAAGTTTTGAGTGAGTCGTGTCAAAAGTGCAGATTTTTAGGAGGGGGGAGGAAGGCAAGTGATCCTCAAGCCAAGTGTACTCACCTTGTTATGTAATGGCTGCAAAAATACCATTTTGCTTGTTCATTCCTATTCTTAAAAAGTAATCACCGTTTACTTGCCTTTTTTTTGGCGTCATGTAGTTTTACTTGAACAAATACCCTGTAACTTTCGTATTCTTGCAAAATCATCACAACGTATTTCTTCCTTTTTCTTTTTATTTTATTTTATTTTTTTTTTTGTCCTTTGACTTTATTTATTTTTTTATTATAATAATTATTTAAGTTTTATGTCATGTGTATCAAATATTTACTCATTACTGTAGCAGAAAACTATGCTATTTTGTTTTATGTCTTTTGTATTGTGCTCCAGTCATGAGAGGTGTGTCAAATGAAAGGCAATTTTACGAAGTAAATTTTGTTGATTCTCAAGAGTTATATTAATGCCCCTTAATATTCAGTTTGTGCTTATTTAGCACATTTCTTCAGAAAAGCTCTCATAATGTGCTTAAAACATTGGCGCTTCATTCGAAATATGCAATAAATGTGTGATAAATTGGGAGTTTTAATTACTAAAATTAGGAATTTTATTTAAAATTAAATTAAAAGAATAAGGAATTAAAAGTCCTCCGGAACAATAGAGATATTACAGATAAACTTCCTATATTTTTTTTTTTTGAAAAATGTATTATAAATTCTTAAATTATTAGAATAAAAATGTATTGAGACGACATTAAACATAATTTTTTGTGATAAGACCAAATAATGTACAAGTATTAATTTTTTGGAATTCAGAGAGCCTTTAGTTATGATATATGTAGCTGAATAATTTAAAAATGTCCATGCATCATTTTCAAATGAAATACCGATAGGATAATATTATGCTTAATTAGTAACTTAAAACTTAGTCTAAATTAAGTAAGATGATAATGTGCTAAATATATAATCGTGTTTTATTTTCATGCTTGTTATTTCTCCCGTTGCAGTACAATTTGCAGTTCTATTTTTTTTTAACTTGAAACATATTATAACATTATAAGTGTATTATACGTAAGTAGAGGGAGGAAAGAATGACAACGTGATACCGTATTATGTTTTAAATTAAAATTTCAAGTGTAAAGTTACTAGCGGACTTTTTACTCTTGTTTATGGGCACTGCCATTATAAACATTATGCACAAAAAATTATGTAAAACATCATGAGAACTATCTTCTTGCAATGAAACTAATGCTAATAAGTTATTTAAAATTATAATGCATTTTTCTCTTTTCGTTGTTTTTTTTTCTGTTTTTATTTGATTGTTTTATTTATTTATATATGTATAGTAACATATTTTATTTAAAAGTTTAATTGCATGTACTTGAAAACAATTTTAACACACAAAGTTACATGGTTGACTTAACTATAACTATATGTCTGATTTAGTTTCTTCAAACTTTTGTTTTCATATATATTTCTTTTTCTTTGCAGGTAAGCTACTGTCAATTTTTTTAAATCCTTAAATACTAAAACAGCGCATTTTATTATTTATGGTAAGTAGTTTAATATGAAATATTTTATAGTATTCTTGTGATAATTGTTTTTCTTTCAAATATTTAATTGATATCCTGTTTATTTAGTCAACAATGTACAAGCAGTTTATTTACTAATACGAACACTATTCTGACACTTGCATTTATTGTCAATGAATTTGTATACAATGAACCATCGTTTGTATGGAACTTATCGCTAGGTCGATTATATACGTTTCAACTTTGTTTGACTTATATTCGTCCTAATGTTATGAGTTCTGTTTATGGTTTTATTTCTGTAATCTGAACTAATTAGATTAGGAATAATTTAAAAATTTAAAGGAAAATCTGATTTCCTTAAAGACACTTTACTTAAGAGATAATAAATTGTATCGAGAAAAACATATGCCACATCTTCATGTGTTTTAAGCTGATACACACAAACAGTTTTAGAATATTTACACAGCACTGAGAGGAATATAATAAACCCTAAATGTTTAAAAAACGCATTTTCAGTAAAAGGATTACATGATTTCTTATTTTTCATTGAATTTAACTATATTTCATTTTGAGCATCATTTTCGTTTTTATTTTTAAAACTGACGCAAAATTTAAGATAGCATGTTTTCTAGGATTGTTCTTTTCTAACTTAAAATTTTAATGCAGCTTTCAAATCTATAATTGCGAGATATTCTTTTATATGACTAGTAATTGCCGTACCAAATAGATTTCAAATTCTTCAAAAAGGCGTTTATTTTCGGAAGGTTTAAACCAACAAACAAACCTACATTTATACTCATAGTTAAAAACAAAATAAGAATTTTAAAAGATAAAATACAGCATTTTTCTAGAAAGTATATATATTGCAATTACTTGCTTGCTATACATTGAAATAAATATTTGCTTTAGAACTAACTGAAAGTGTAAAAATCGTGACTATAATTGTACATACGAGTGATATGTTAGATAACTTTATATACATATTGCTTGTAAGTTTCCTTCAGAAAACACTGTCTATGCAATCAAAGCCATGTATCTTAACCCCAGTCACGATATTTCAATTCATAGCGTGACACACGAAATATGGGATGAAAGCTTATGTTTGATTTTCTTTGAAGGCTGTGATTCAATGCCTTGAAATGTTTTTAACCTATCATTTTCTGTTACGAAAATATTTGCTTTGTCTAGTTTTTGTCAGAAACAAATATGTTCACCATTCTTTTATTTAAGAATTTCTCCTACGCTGAGAAACTATTGGAAGTGCTTATGTCCTGTGTAAAGCTTCTCTGTCAATTAGTCTTTTGCTTTTGCTTATTGTTGATATAGTTGCGTAAAGTAAAGTGTTGTGTTAAAATGAAATGAATGCACGAAGGGATATTGTGCAAATTCTTAACGTTTCGGTTAAAAATAAAAACGAGAATCAATTGGATATGAGAAAAGATATACTCAAAGGTTTTGATATATTTATATACATTTAGCTATGCATTGCATGTTGCCTTTTTAACTTAAAAAAAAAAAGAAACACTTATGCTTAGATTTCAAAAACATGGTTTGTTTTAATACTGATACTGATTGCTTTTATTCTAAACTTCTTTTTATTGTAGTACTTTTAATGCAATTTTACAATCCAATTTAAGTTTCTTAATACACTATGCTCTACATTATTGTGCATATTGAATAGTGCATCTATCTAGTGCATATTGAATGCCTATGGTAACGTTTATTGTTTTCATTTACGGTTAATTTTTCTTTGCTTTCTTCTGCCACGCAACTTCATATGCCGCATTTTGCGTAGATTTAATCTCACTGTTTTCGTTTGTGATATCATGGAAAGAATTATTTTGCCTTTTTATGTTTGCAAAATAATAACAGTAATAATATTTTTTGTAATTTTAATTTTAACGTCTTGAACTCAAATTATGCTTTTCACAATCACGAATTAAGTTTTTTTTTTATTTTTTGCAAATTATTGCAATTATAATTGTGAAAAACATAACTCAAGGTGTCAAAATTCAACTTAACTCCAAAAGATGAATGCTTAGAGCTAGATGTTGTGTGCTTAATGCTGTGTAAAGATGCGTTTGTGCGTATAGGCCGAAGGATCAGAAGATCATGTATGACGAAGAAAATCATAGAAAAAAATCAAAGGAACATCAACTGCTGTGAAACTAAACTAAAGTGTAAAAAAAAATAAGTGCTTACTTCAAAAAATGAACTTCGACAATTCTTTCGTATAGGACAGACATCCAGTAAGTTTCAGAAATATAGGTAAATGAACTTGATACCGATTTCTAGATATGATTTTAACCAGAGCAGTATACATATGTCAAAATAATAATATTTTTACACGTTTGAAATGCTTTTTAAATTAAGTACAAGAAAAGTTTCTTGATATGCACATAAGCCCTTATTTACACGCTTTTTTTGTAATACTTCAAAGGAAATATTTATAAAAGTGGTTATTTTCCCTTTTATTCCCAACCTTTTCTTTTTTCCTTCCTTTTTTTTTTCTTTTTTTGTACTCTGCTCGAGTGTCGTTACAGGAAACTTTTGTTTTGCAATGGGTAGCGCCGTGATGGAAAATTAACGAAATTATTAGCATATAAAACCAGCAGGTTTTACATGTCCACGTTTTAGTATATGGATGTAAAATGTTACAAAAAAAAGCGTAAGAAAGCTTTTTATAAACATTAAAAAAAATGCAAACGTAAGTTGGCGTAGGTGTATGAAGTCCGTAATTCATTATTGCAGTGACGTACAATTTATCCAGACAAAACTTGGATAAAAAAATAAGTATCAAATTGTATTTTCTTTTCGACTTTAGCCATCCTCTAGAATAAAGCTGCTTATGTTAAGTTACAGTATTATAAGTTACTTGTTCTAATATATTTTGAAGCAAAATTACACTACATTACAATAAAATGAAGTATTAATAAGCTTTTCAAGCAGTAAGTCAGAAAAAAAAATTCAAAAGATGAAAATGAAAAAAATATAAGGTATTTGTAGTGTTTTAAACTTTTGATATTCGACGCGTTAAATTTTCGTGTAGGTTTTATTAGATGTGCAAGTCAATGCAATCTCTTATATGCGTCATATACCAGTTTTATCGAAAGCAATATCATATAATCTCTTTCGTCTAGATATTTAATGTAGCAAAAAAAAAAAAAAAGCCCTCTGACATCTAACTTTATTTGTCAGCTGAGACCCCTGCGGACATTATTTTATTTTTCCGCTGCCACACTCAGAGATAACACTTAAAGTACAGTATGAAATTGTCCGTTCTCCCGATCTTTGGTTGGCGTTCTTTTGTCTCGGGGAATCACGGAAAGCACTTCGTTATTCTGTCCAAAAGATAGGACGACGAATATATTGCATTTATATCCGATGTTTTTGAATAATGAAGAGTCTTCATACTCAAAAAGTAATTTTATTACACCATTATTGCGTCTTTAAATTTAAAAATGCTTGTTGAAAACAATAAAAATATAATGCAGTGTTTGTATTTTTCTATTTGTTGTTTCTTAAGCTGTAATTTTATTGCATAATCATTTACCTTATCTTTTCTTATTTTATTCATTCCCTCTATTACATATCTTAATATGTTTCGTGTAAAAAGGGTTAGGAATTTATAGTAACTTTACAAGTGCTTAAAAAAATAAAAAAATGGTTTATTTTAATTGACAAAAACACCAAAAGATAAATTTAACTTTTTATTTCTTAATTACATAATTCATTTTGTTTTGTATGTTATTATTATATAGGTATAACTCATAATCTTTCACATTCAACAAATCTAAGTTAGTATATTTTTATAGAATGCTTTTGAAAAACGGGAAAAAAACGTATTTCTTACAAGAAACAGACATATGACGATAAAGACGAAAGCAATGGATGACTAGTATTGCTAAAAATACGAAATTTGAAGACAATTTACGGGAAAAAAAATAAGTGCTTAAGCTACATTTTCATTAAGTTGTCTTCAAAATATCAATTGAGTAGTGATGATACAGGGTAAATAACATGTTTAAGGCTTTGTTTTTAATTTGAAATAAAATGTTGCAGCTATATTTGCTAAACAGAACTAATTCTGACGAAGTTATCATGTGGAAATAACATTTAGAATTTTCTATCATGATTAACATATACATTTAAACACAATAGATTGGCTAGTCACACTCCCCTACGTATAATGGTATTATTAAAAAATAATAACTGTCGGAATAGATAACTTAAATTATTTTCTGGGAATAAAGTAAAAATAGTAGTCAATACTATTAATATGTAACACATCTTTTATTTCCCTTTAATATTTGAAGTATACATTTTTGCATACAAGTCACTTCTACCCATAATATAAATAACGACTAACCATAAACTAGTTATGATCATTATTTATTTAAAATTTTGCACACATGACTAAAATTTGAGTAATCGTATTTTAACATAAAAGCAACGTATTTAAACAAAAGATTCTCAATTTATTTGTTAAAGAAGAATAAAAATAGTCCAAAAACTTATCACGTCACAAAATACACTCAAATACACCTCTAAATACGCTCATTAGCTTAAAAGCACCCACTAATTAATGATAAAAAAAACCTATGTGATAGGAAAAAAAAACTGATGAATTAGTACATACCAGTAAAATGACGATCCGATTAAAAAAAATCACACGCACACACAATGTTACCTCTTTTTTTTTTTTTTTGCTCTAAAATTGGAAAATTGGAAGTGCAAAAAAACTGTTCTCCTTGCTGTGACTGAGAAGCATTCACAAAATGAATTAGTCTATAGATGTAGTTTATGTTTGGAGAAAACGTGGTTGAGGTATTATTGGGCGAATCTATTTTTAGAATCCACTGGATATTGTTCCTAAAATAAACAAATTATGAACTTAATATTGGAATATCGAGACAAACTTTCCCATTTCTGTTGACCATCACTAGTCATTTACTGATGTATTGCTGATATACGTCTGATATATTCCTATTTGGTTTTAACGTTGTTTTGTATGCTCTTTTTTTTGCACAAAGATATTTATCTATTTCATAAAACTTAAATATTTGTGGAAGTGTCAAGCTGCCTGTAACTCGAGCCTTTTTCACTTATTTTTTGCTTAAATTTGCGTTTTTCCACTTATTAAACATTTATATTAAACTATGCAAGAAACTCGCATAACTCCAAAATGTATTCCTTTTGTTCTCTCAAAAACAAATTTCTTTTTCCAAGGCGAAAAGTACTTCCGCCGCAATTTCTTCAGGGTTCCGCAGTAAAGGTTGAAACTTTGCTCCTTTTATTCGATTCGCCGTCACACATAGAGTAATTTACTTACGCCATCTATCGTGAAGGAAGTCAGGTAGATATATTTATGTTCATAAAGTGAGAAGGAAAATATAAGTACGGTTTCTTAAATAACACGGATTTTAAAAATATATGTTTAAATTAACAACTTTCCATAAAAACATCAGGTTAGAACTCGTTTTTTTAGGTACAAATTTGAAAATAACAGTGTCCTTTATTGGACAGCAGGGTGTTTGTAAAAGCAAAACGCACAGTATAATTGTTTCAGCAATGTATGTGCGCTAAAGTCCGGATTTTCCGTGGTCGGATTTTGTGTCACTCTTTTGTCTTCTTTTTTTGCGGCGATGATTTACTGAATGCAGAAAAGTGCGTGTGCGTTTTTTGTCGTTTAAGCTTGTTAAGGTATTTTTTACATTCAATGTTAACGTTTTCAGATAAATATAAATGTATGTGCTGTGTTATTGACTTTTTTTAGCTATTGCATACACTGAAATCATTGTTTTACCTATTTTTCAGATTATCCGTTGCATTCGCATATCCGCTGTTTCCATTTCCTTGCCATCCGATTCCGCAGACATTCTGGAATTCACGCGATTTCCGTATGTTTTATTATTTTAAGACGTTTTAAAAAATATCTTTATGTTAGTTTCGACCATGTAACTCACACCAGAAGCTAAGTCCTTTAGTTTCTTAAGTTATCTTACGTATATTTTCTTTAAGATAATTTTTCTTTTTCAATCGGATGGCTATGTAGATTAAAAAAAAATTTAAAACATGCGTGTACTTTTTGTTAATCCCGAAACTATAAAACTAATCTGAATGCAAATGATTTGGCAGAAGATTCCTTGAATAGAAGGAAATTACGTTTTTATAGAAGGAAAACTAAATGCTACTAAAGAATTAAAGCGTTAAAACGTAAAACATTAAGTGCATATAAATTTTTCTACTTGCTTTTTTTTTTTTTTGTGTAGCAGGAGGTAAATTACAAAACAAAAAATAATGAAGACGGATACAAGTAGACTATGTAACAAGAAATTGTTTTTTTTTTTTTTTTTTTTCATTTAAGTAAGATTGTTAATGTGTTTGAGTGTTTATATTGAAAATACCACTGATAATTGCGGAATTTATTGCATGCAAGAGCTAAAATTCATGTTCTGCAACAGTAAGCAGATTTTTTTAAAAATCATGCAGAAAATATCACTACTTTTTAGTTTGATTTTTTTTTTCACTAATATTACTGTCGAAAAAAATGAACGCTCAATGCTTTAGTAAAAAATATTTAAACCAAGCAGCTCATTTTGGACTGGAATAAACATATGTTTTTACAAAAGTTCACGCCATATTTACCTATTTTCATTATGTTACAATGACCGATTATTATAATGTTAAGTGTAAGAATTAAATTTATTCAAATGGAAAAGCAAGTTTATATTTTTGCTAATGTTTTTTGCGTAAATTATAAAATTAAAAAAAAAAAAAAAAAAAAAAAAAAAAAAATATATATATATATATATATATATATATATATATATATATATATATATATATATATATATATAAACTAAAATGGCACAACAAATTACCGATTTTTCGCGGAATAGGGTAGCACGTAAATCACGGATAAGCGAAAAAAAGGGAATAACCATAAAATGAGTAAAACCAAGACATTAGTATATGCAATAGCTAAAAAAAAGTCAATTGCATAAGATATATGTTTAAGTTATAGGTACAAATTATAACATTGAATGTAAAAAAATATCGTTTAAAGTTGAAAACGAGTAAAAACTCACTCTTATTTTTCTGCATTTAGTAAATCATCACCGCATAAAAATGAAAAAAAGAAAAAAAAAAACCGCGAATAATCCGACCACAGATTCTCGGGAATACTATAATTAGAAGTCTGTAAATTATAAATTGAAAATTTATGTAATATATTTTATAAAAAAAGCCAAACTGTAAAATTAAAGTGACTTTAGTTTTGTTTTGTTTTAGAAAATTGAATATTAGGTTAATGCAAATTGCATTTTATTTATTTTCTTCGCTCTGCAATTTTAAATTAAAACATATATTTAAAACGCAAATGCTTAATTTTCCTGTCCATTTAATGCAGTAGAGACATCCAAACGTAATTGGATACTTCTATTTAGGAAATTTTATCAATTTATCTTGAAGTGATCCCGTTTTACAATTTTATCTTAATCCTCTAATAAAAGTGTAGACGCAGTAATCGTTGAAAATTCCAAGGCTTTTTATTTGCTGTTGAATTTCCCCCGCTATTTTTTCTTCCAACGTTCTCAGAATAACAAACTTCAGTACCGTATTTTTTTCCTTATCTTCACGGGATTTAGCAATTTTTGTGCTCTGTTGAGTACCCTCAAGTTCGGTTGTGGAGGGTTTAATGAAAATCCATTTCAAAAAAAGAAGACTTTCTACTATTTTATCTAATTTGTAGCTGATGTCTTTTTTTTCTACGGTTCTGCATTTCATCAAGTTAACTTCGTAATTGAAAAAAAGAAGACATTTTTTCATAAAACGGTTAAATGTACAATTTTAGTAAAAAAGTATATTGAGCTTTTAAAAAAGAATTATATATTTAGTTATGTTAATTTGGTAACTTTCTAGTTTTTTTAAACATAAAATGTACAAGCAACCTACCACTCATTAGTTCAATTTGACCAAAATCTTTATTTTTCAGAGGTAATAATTGGCTATTATAGTTACCTTGCAAAAATAATTTTGTTTCTGTTATGCGTTTAATTCTGTTCATTTAATTATGCATCTCTTATGTTTACCTATTTTCTTCCCTCTGTAATATTAGTAATATCAATATGCACGTGTATTACTTCAATATACAAATGCAGTTGATTTATTCATTTAATAGGTGACACTAAAAACCAGTTTATCTTGACATTTATTGATCCTGTAATTTTCCTACCTTCTCCCCCCCCCCCCCCCCCAATTGAGCGCGAGTAATGTTAAACCAACGAACTTCGCAAAACAAACTAATAAATGCTAACTACTTTGCAGAATTTTAATCAGAATTATTCGTATTTATTCTTAATGTGTTTATTAATTTCATAAACGCAATATTAACTTACGCGACTGATTTAATTAAAATCATATTTACAGTATGTTCTGTCACAGCACTTTAAAGATTGAAGGATGCAGTTGCAACCGCTTGATTTTTGATTTCCTATTCCTGGTGCCTCTCAACATAATTAATAAGATCTTTGTGGACCAGCATTGTTCAGTAAATTAGCTATAAATCATGGGATGTTTATCTATAAATAGATTTAGTAGTGCTTGAAAAGGGTTGCTGCGTTTTAAGTTGACTTATATTGTCTATTGCAAATTGCTCTTTAGTTAGTGAAATCTTAAAAACTAATATTTTTAATAAAAATCTAAGATAACAAAATAAAAAAAGGAGATAATCAAGGCTTCAATATAGTAATTGTACGTGATTTACTCTACATTTTAAACAACATATGTGTTTATGCTTTGTTTAATTATCGCTACACAATAGAACTTTGGTTTTAATAATAATGGTATAAGAGACACGTGGATTTTGTGTTATAAATCCTGTTTATCTATTTGTACCAGCTTCTAGTTGCAATTCTCCACAATAGAAACGAGTCACTAACTATTAAGGGTATTCACTTCAACTAGTGAGTTTAGTGTGCAGTAGTGTTCAAATATTTGATTTATTTAATGAATTGATTTGGACTTGCATTGTTCACTTTGATTTTCCTATGTATACTCCAAATAGCATTTATGAATTGACAGATTTCCGATTGGATTCAGAAGCAATATCCAATTAAACTAATATGTCTATAACAATCAATTAATCATAAATTACCTACCATTCTTTTATTGAAACGACCCTTCATCACATCATTATTCAAAAACAAAACAAAGCAAAACTGCTAGTCCATTGAGCGATGAATTGGAAAAATACTTTGAAGCGTGCCACATGAAATGTTTAAAGAACAATGTTCTAAAATACACATTGATTTACTTATTAGCCCAGTGTATGCTCAATATAGGATTCATGATTTCACAAATTTTCGATTTAATTGAGAAGCATTACATGAGTAAACTAATAGCATGAATTTAGCCGTAATATATAAATAACAATCATTTCCTCAAAAGGACGCACTTTTGTTTTGATGAAACTACCTTTCACCACTTCAATATTCAACAAAAATCCTCTATTCCACAGAGAAATGAATTGGAAAGCTGCCTTGAAACGGTCCCCGTGAAATGTTTGAAATATGGGTTAAAATTCAATTCATTTGCAGAACAAGCTGCTCAAAAACATTTACTCTCCACCACCTATTCATATTTTTATGCAAAGAAGCGTTCCGAATTCCCAAAAGATAATCGAATAGAATGGGAGGGCATGATTCCGAGCTAATGAAATTCGTTTACATGCTGTTCAATTTATCTTCTCCTCTCAATCGAAATCGTGGGAAAATCGGCACTTGCATCACGAAGGGGGGTGCCCCGGGAAAATGTGTCATTCTGACACCTAATCCGATTCGAGTCATAGGGTAAACACAAAATCTTGATTGTCTGCGAGGTTTAATGTGCTTTGTTTTGAAACGAAACTCAATAAGGAAGTATTTGCTTAAAAGATCCATCTCGGGATCTCGTTGAGGCATTGTTTATGAGTTTTAAACCAAGTGGGTTAATGAAGAAGATACACTTCCTATCGATTTTTGTTTCTGTGTTGCTATCAAAATGTTTCATCTTCGAATTCTGCTCGAATTTGTCTGACATGATATGATCAAGGATTTCGAGTTTTTGAGTCGTATGTCTTCATTCAGAACGGTATAATGGAATTTGAATGGTATGTTATGCTAGATTGAGTAAGTTATATTATTTAATGCTTAAATGATTCTTAAGTTTCAGCAGAGCTTACTTACATACTGGACACGTTTTACATAAGAGAAAACGCATACAATGAGCTACAAAAATAAATAAATAAATTTCTTGAAAACTAGAAGAGACCCGACGCTTCTTTCTTGTTTACGTTATTCTACACATCTGTAGGTTCCATAACCCATAAAGGTTATTTTTCTAGTGTTTCTGTTTTCAGTTAAATGCGATAAAAAAACCACAGATTTTAAAATTTTGAAAAATATCAAAAAGAATTTTTCTCTTCAAAGCAAAGAAATATCAAACAATTTTTATACTAAATATTCTCTTCATAGTGTAAATGTTCAGTATCTGTTTAAAAAAATATGGGGGTTGCTTTTTGGGGGAAATAACGTAGTTGAAATTCGAGTAAAAAAGGACATAAAAGCATACTTTGCGGTCACTTAACTAAAGAAAGCAACAACACCAACCCAAAAAACTATATAGTCCTCATAACCAGACACTGTACAATAAATAAATGTAAACCTACCCTTGAGGTGATATTTCTGTAAAAAACTACAACCGAAATGCTTCTTTACGTCGCTTTACCAAAAAAGCGCTGTTAAACCTCAAACTTAAGGCACTTTTATCAATCGAACAAATTTCTTGGGAGGCTAAAAACTTTAGAATGCTTACTTCTCAGGACCTACTTTCACATTAAAAAAATGAGAAAAGTCAAACATTGTCACTGCCAAAATTTCCCTTTTTTTCTGATTTTCATGGCAATGGCTCTTAAGTTGTTTTCATGCACCCAAGAGTGGAATTTTTATAGGGAAAATAGAACCATTTAAATTAGATATCCATAATATCTGGGAACACTATAAAAATAAATGTTTTATTTACAGTGTAATACAAGTAACCTTAATTTTACAATAATAAACTGTAAACTTGTAGTTTTACAATTTATTACTGCGCATTTTACAGTTTTAAGCTGGAGCCTCTGCTGCCAGTATTATACTGTTGTTTCTACAGTATGATTCGGCTAATTTTATTGCTAATTTTACACTAACAAAGTGTAAAATTACTCGTTATACAGTTATAACTTGTAGAACAGCTAATTTTACAGTTCTTACTGTGCAATTTACAGTTTTAAACTGAAACATCTGCTTTCAGTAAAGGAAAATAGAGTTTATTTGCATCTAACTCGTGTCTTTATTTTTCTCCTTATTTAACCCCAATGAATTAGTATGATTCTCCTGAAGGAAATAGTGGAAAAAAATAATGCAGATAAAATAATCGTCAATCAGATGAAAATATTTTTAATCACTGAATGATTTAGAAAATGAGTCCGAAAACTTCTGCAACGCAGAAGTAATACATGAAAGGGGGAAAAACATTTTTTTTTTCAATCTTTAACTCATTTCTATCATAAAACGTATTTCTGTCATTCTTATTTTAATATTTTTTACGGCAGTTGAATCTGCCTCGAAGCAATTATGTCTGGCAATTCGTAACAATTTCAATAAAAATAACACATCCGAGTTCAACTGCCTGTAAAAAGTCATCTAATTACATTTTTAATATATTTATAATTAGATTGAAATGAATCGCAAAAACAAAATTTGTGTTGCCGTTAAAATGTAACATCTGTAGTTCTCTGCCAGTAATTAATCTTTTAATTTAACTGCACAAATCACCCGCTGTAAGTTAAAAATACTCAAGATCGAGGAAAATATTTAATATATGTTTGCTATTTCAGCAAGAGTTCTCGTTAAATGACAATAATATATAGATTTTTCTCTTCAGTGCATAATTTATCACTTAGTTAAAAATTATGCTGTGGTGCGAATGATAACTTTTCTTGGATGATTTGAATATTAAATAGGAAGGAAAATGTATAATTTTCTTCGTGCATAAAATTTTAATTTAACTCTTTTGCTTCGCCTTGATTATAGCAAATGCATTAGGATTATTCAAGCTTCATGTTTATGTGTGAGTAAAATTAGATGAAGTTTCTTACATTTCAGCAAAGAGTTGTACACTTTTCTTTGTCGTATTTATGCAATGTCCCCATTATTTTTTTCTGAAAGAAAATTGAGGGTTGAATTAGTTGTTATTTTGTTTCGTTACTTATTTTGTTTAATTAGAATACTTCTTTTGAAGAAGTGCATAAGAAAACCGGTTTAAATATGGGCAGTAATTTATGAAATATTTAAGAAACGAATAAAGAAAATAAAAAGCATAAATATTTTGTTTAGTTTATTGTGTTTGAAACTAGCGTAAAGAAAAACAAAGAAGTCCTTAAATACATTTGATTACTGGCGGCGTCATTCAAGTAGTTAATGTTCTGATCGTTGCATTTTGTAGTGTTGTTTTTTTAATTTATCGTAGGAAATCAGCAAGCTAATATCTTGCCTTATGTATATGGATTTTAAAATATAATTTGCATTATTTTAGGCAACTTATACAACCATTGGCAGAGAGAGAGAGAGAGAGACGTAGCCTTTATCTACTTCAAATATTAAAATAATATTTTAATTACCATTACTACAAACAACATTTAAAATCTTTAAATTTCCCAAGAAATATCTGCCAGTCGTTTAAATGAAATTATCCAGTCTTTGTTGTAAAATGTCAAATATTGTAATTTTATTTTGTGTCTTAACGAACCTGACACTTCATATTTAATACAGCAGTTTCTAGCCAATTCTAGATCCATCGCTTCATTAATGGTAGCTAGAACACGTTAAAACTGCTCATGGTACAGTCTTTCAAGTAAAACGATACCTCTGGGGGCTACTGGACCAGGGGTTTGCTCGGCTCTTGAACTGGATCAAAAGTATAAAGTGCTTTTCATGGTCCCAAACAAGTTAAACCACGAGTTGTTGTAGGTACGGGGCACCCTCGAGTGTGAAGTGAAGTGAACAGAAAATGACGCATTTCGGTTTTATTGCTTCGCAAAGAAAAACTTAAGCAGCCTTTAAGATAGTGAGATGAACTGCATTACACACGCACTTCAACTAAAACAAATGTTGTGCAAACTTGTGCTGCTTGTTTCATGTTTACAAAAAAAAAAAGAAAAAAATGGGTCCATCCCTGCATGTTTCCAGTGTAACACTTCAAGGCAAGTGTAGAAAAAATAGCAAATTAAAAGAAACACGAATTCAATTAATTAGTAAATATTTATGTTATTTAGTTTTCAAGCAAGGAGTGGTATTCGTTTGCAGAGCCAGTTTGTGTTAAGTACTTTGATTGATAAAAAATTGTTAAACCACTAAGCAGCCTATCATAAACCATCTTTTTTCTACTTAAAATCCTTAACAAAGACGTAAAGCTATAATCAAAATTTTTCTGAAATACTTTTAGAAAATAGCGTTTTCCTTTTAGATAATAATCCTTGGAAGCACTCCAATTCTTAAACATATATATTTTTTGTGTTAAAATGCGTTTCTCGTTCCGAGTGGTTATTCATTTATTCATTTTTTTTATTTTCTGCAAATATGATAATTTTGTCTTCAAAACACAAATTGCTCTGATAAAACCATTTAACTTTCTTAATGTTTAATTGCAGGTATTCATTCAAAGTTGGTTTTTTTGCTTTGAAGTATGAACTTACATCAAGGGATAGATAAAATCAATTATGTTGCTTAATCAACCCTGCAATGAACTTCTTTTTTTTTCAGCAAATAGTTTTAAATTAATGGTGCACCATTTCAGTCGAAATATATAATTAATGCTAGCTCTTATCTCAACTCTTGTTTTGACATAGTTTTATACTTCTAATTAAAGCAGTAATTTATTTTTGAATAAGTACTTGGGAGTTTAAACACATTTTTCTCTCTTGTTTTATACTCTTAACTAATATGAAATATTTCTTTGTCGTTTTATTGATGTGGTATATTCAACCAAGTTTTTCCTTTAAAATAACAATTTCTGAAGCCTATTTCTTTTATTTGTGTTCAAAATTTGAAACTTATAAGTGAACAGTTTTTTTTTTTTTTTTTTTTTTAGAACAATTCCCAACTCACATTTTTTATACTTTAGTTTCTACCGTTATACTGGAAATCCACATTTTTGTGTAAAATTAGAAAATTGCCACTGCGCTTTACTAATTAGTGCCCAAGTGGAAAATTGAGTTTAATGGAGGATTACTTTGTTTTGTAATTCTTTATGGACTTTCTGGTAGCTCTTGGTCTTAAAGTCCTCCTTTTTTCAATAAAGGGATTTTTTATAGTTGTGTACTTAGATTATTTACGGACAGCACTTATTCGTTAGCATTGATAATCTATTACCAGGCAGAAAATATGTTAAATTTTTGAATGTGTATAAATTTGATGCAACGCAGTTGCAGGTCGAAACGGAAAAAAATAAACAACGTTTAACAAACAAAGGTACAATTTACAAATAAATGGAAAAGTAAATTCAAGAATACTAATGCAAAAATAATACCCACAACATTAACAACCTTTTAAACACGCGGTTTAGGTATAATAATATATTAAGTACAAAATTATTAGACTTTTCTCCACTCAAAGTTGATAACAATAACTTAAAAATTGCTTTTTCAAAAAGTGGAAATATTTTTTTCAAGAAATGTGTTTTATACATTCTATTTAAGTAAATGTATTAATTGTACCGGAAAAATACTATTTATTTATCTTAAAAATTAAAAAAGAATGGACACATGTTTGGTTTTACTTGTTTGTCAAAATATGATTTATGTATGTTGTTTGGTAAATTAACAATAAATTGCTTATATTACTGATTCTACAAATAAGAGTGGTTTTAACATCTACATAGGTAATAATGACAAATTTTGGAACCTGGAAAAATTAAATTGCTTTTATAATGCTTTTTCAATAAGAAAACAACGTGACATATATTACATATTTCTACCTTGGAAGTAAATGGCACTATGTCCAAATATTTATTTTAAAATCCGTTTTTTTTTTAAATATTATCTTACTGAACTTTAATGCTGTATTAGAGATGTAGAACATTAAAATTTAAATTAACGAATTTTCATTTAAAAACCCGTTAATTACACTCCAGTATTGTGGATGGTCTCAAAACACATATTTTAAACAACTTTTGGTTTATATTGTTATTATCAAAAAGTGATCTTTACTTCCCAGGCTCAGATATAAAAATATATATTGTCACCCCCCAACAACGGCTCCAAAGGAAATTAAATGTGAGTACAAGCGTATAACTAAACCTCAAAAACGCATTAAAAACCAAAAAACCGGAACACATGATGGGGTTACAAATAAGGAACAAATTTACACTCTCTGTTAGATAATAAATAGCTTGTCAAATGACATTTGGTTAGAAGCGGAAGTTTTACATATTCATGTTTCGCTGAAACTAGTTACTGGTGAATAGGAAATCACGAAACGGTCATTTATCCACAAAGGTTGTTTTTACCACATTGTTTTGAAAGATGAAACCAATATATTTTGCTGATTTTTTTTTTCTTCTTTTCTTGTAAAGCTAGTTTTTGTGTTGCTGAATTAGAGCTGAAATACTGACAATATTAAAATCTGCGTGTCTGAATACTTTAATTCTCTATAGCATTTTTTATTATTATGAATTAGCTTTTCACTAGTAGTAGGTGCGGCAATTGTGCGTATGTATATATGCTCTTCAATCTAGGAATCTAGGCTACCTTAATTTTAAATTATATAAGCAACCATTATAAAATCTTATAAAATAACAATTTTGTTGCCCATGTGAAGCAAGAAGTCACACCTGTAACATATGTTGCTTCAAATTACGATGCGTATAATTTACTTGTATTACACCACACAGAAATTAAAAACCAAAGCTTTAAACTTCTAGATTAAATGCAAATATGTACAGAAGAAAAAAAAAACATCACCCTCAACAAGAGAAAGAGCAATATACGAAATTATATAGATAGAGTATTGCACGCAAGCTCAAAATGAATAAATAACTTTTTTTGAGCTTCTTGAGAAACTCAATTTTTCAATTTAAAATTCTGTTTAGATTATTGCTAGGAAGATTTTTTCTTTTTAGTTGATTTTCAGTGACTTAATTTGGTTTTTCATTCTGCATCTTCTATCTGTTTCATTTTGTTTCATGTTAACAAAAATGAAATAAAAATGGGTTCTTATCCGAGTATACTTATGATGCTTTCAAATTGCTAATTTTGCGTAATTACAGTGTATTTTACAGTTTTAAACTGGAACCTATGTTGCCAGTATTGTACTGTTGTTATTACAGTATAATACAGCTAAATTTTACGGCAATAAACTAAAACATTGATAACTTTACAGTAAGAAACTGTAAAATTTTTAGTTTTACAGTTTATTACTGTGCATTGTACAGATTATTTACAGATTTAAATTGGAACATCTGCTGCCAGTATTATAATGTAAAAACAACAGTTCATTTTTTGCAGTGTTCTTTATCAGAACTTAATTGATGGTGTTCTTTTAAAATGCAATCTTTTGCCGTTGTTATACCCCAAAGTTTATCACAATGCCCCCCCCCCCCTAATGTACGATATTCGGTTGCTCCATTACTCTCGATTGATTGGCGCCTACAGACTCATTACAAAGGCCGGGTACCTTCTTTTATGGTGGTGTGATTTCCCCCAATGTCTTGGTTTGCAACCCAAAAAGGCTTTTTACTACGATGGACGGCCATTTTGTTCCTAATGTAAATAGATTTTCACTTAATTTGGCTATATTCTGGATTTGTTCAGATGTATAAGTGTGATTAAATCTGAAGAGTTACAACGAAATATTGGATTTTGCTTCTGATTGCATTACAGTTTGACATTACAGTGACAATGTCTTGACCATACTAACGACCATCATGTGGTATGTGGTAGACGGTACACAGCGGAAAATGAACTGCTGTTTTTACAGTATAATACTGTCAGCCGAGGTCCCAACTTAAAACTGTAAAATGCACTGTAATAAACTGAAACTAGCAATTTTAAGATTTCTTACTGTAAAGTTAGCTATTTTACAGTTTATTGCTTAAAATAAGCGGCATTATACTGTAAAAATACAGTATAATACTGGAAGTAGAGGTTACAGTTTAAAACTGTAAAATGCACGGTAATAAACTGTTAAATTAGCAACTTTACAGTTTATTACTGTTCAGTATTATGAAAGTAACAATTTTAGTTTATTACTGTAAAATTAGCAATTTTTACAGTTTACTACTATAAAATTAGCTATATTATACTGTAAAACATTATTCATTTTTTACAGTATATGTGGTTCAAAAGCTCTTCTACCCCACGATGTTAATTTTCCTATTTTTTTTTTCTTCATGAAACTATGATTTTTTATTCAAGGTGTTTAATGATCCCGAAACAAATATAGCTCATATTTCTTCAATTTGCAAACCCTTTTTTTCTCGCTTTTTTTTTTGCCTACTTAAATGCTTGTACCTTTTCAGTTACACTGATAAAGTTTATCTCTTTGTAATTATGTGTTTGCTGTTATGATTAATCACAAAAATGAAACGGTTGTTTGAGGGAGGGGGTGCATTTCTAGTTTCAGTTTTATGCATCGCTCTTCCTCTTCATACTTGTGCCATTGTATGATTGAAACACATATTTAAAATTTTATTTTGTTAAAAAAATAATTTTGTTTTCCTAATCCAAATTAGCATCATCTCATCGATTTTGCTCTGCCCATCATCGAACTCCTCGTAAACCGATTCCGTAACGTACGATGACATCGTTCTGATCAGTATCCGAGCACGGTTTTCGATGAGCTACTTTTCATTCTGAAAGCGATATCCTTCCGATCAACTTTCCCGATGAAAATAAGCAGAGCACCCAAAAGTGATCCTAAATTCATCGGCACGGGACTGCACTGGTCGTAAATTGCTCCAAATCTCATCGTATTTCGAGCAAAACTCATCAGATTTTGCTGCTCGGATTCTGTTTGGCCGATGAGACAGATCGGAGCAATTCCCGATGAGAACTCATCGAATCCGATCATCGACCGGTGAGACTTTCATCGGGTTTTAATGAATGGCCGATCATCGGCCGATGAGATTATGCTGCTAGGGATGTAGAGTAAGTGATGAAAAACATGTTTAAATACAAACCTTTAAGTTATTAAAGACATCAGTTCGTAAATAAGGTCAGATGCTTTAATCTCTGTAAGCTCATATGGTTTTGATTTGAAAAAGAGATTTTTGGCTACCCCAAAACAGGTGTCTCCGACCAGTTTTAAAATTTAGCTTTTGTATTATTGATGATTTAAAATTGTACTCTACAGAGCTCTTAAGACGAAAATATGGCCAAAAAAATTTAATTTCATCTTTGCTGTAAAATTTTAGAAACTTGTTAAAACATAATACACAAGTTATGCTATTAAACTATTTAATAATGTTTAAGATAAAAAAACAAACATAGTTTTATTGAAAAATGTATGTCATCAAAATATTTTCTCATGGCAATTTTCTATGAGCAATTTAACTAATGATCCCTTTTAAATTAGCTTCCATATCGCCATGTAATAGATTATTAATGGATTTTCTTATCTTGAGCAGTTTTTACAATCTAAGTATTAACAAGCTGCCTCCGTTACCTAGCGCGAGGTATTTTAAAATGTTTTCGTTAATGATTGAATTTCTAGAGCATAATAAATCAAATAATGAAAATTAAAAGAGATATATAATGATTAAGTATTTTTAATAAAGTATCTTGGAAAATTAATATTTGTATTTGAAATTTTGATGGAAATAATGTATTAACATAGTTTAAAAAATAGGTTCTTCTAAATGCTGAAATGGCTATGAATAATTTATAATCTATAAAAGAAAATATTTGAATCAATTTATAATATATCAAGTAATGAACAAAAAATTGAATTTTTCGGAATCCTTTAGAAAATACTTTGAAATGAGATTTTCCGCTATGAAAAGCAGATATTATTTATTTTTCCCTTTCTTTTTCGATTGATATTTTAATTGGGTGGAACGACCATGCGTTTTTTTTAAGTTCTAAATGATTTTCTATCCAAAGCGAATGAAAAATATGTACTTAGAGTTATTTGACCTGTGTTTTAATAAAGTAATAAAGTATTTTTAGACATTGCTTAGCGAAAAACAAACTTACCCTACATATTTCAATTATTCTTTAATAAGTAAGGAGACATGTGTGCAATGAACGTACTAAGAATATGTCAAAAGATGTCATTAATGATTACAAAGAGATCAAATTTGGCTACGTATGTTGATAATAAGAGGAAATGCAATTTGCAGGTACAAAAAACTTTCAAAAAGAAAGAAGTTGTCTTTGAAATCTAAAATTTTTATTGTAATAGTTTTACACTTTAAAAAAAATCTATTTTTATATATAGATCTACTCTTTGTAAAAAATTATGATTAATTTACTGATGATTGCTGGGTCGGTCGCCGCGAAATATTTAAAGATTCTTTTACGTGTGTATACTTTTATTAGTTACAAATCTGTATTTTGTGTATCTGTATCTGTATCGCGTAACGATGTATAGGGGAGAGTGGTAATGAATGGGCCATTTTGATGAATGGGCCACTAACAAAATATGAAAAAGTATTTGCATGATTTTTTTTTTGATGCCACCAATAGATGTAGCTATTTGTTCTACTAAACTCATCCAATTTTCATTCGTTTGCGCTGAGCCATTTTCAAACTAGAGTGGCATGGTCAAGAATCTGACTGAAAAGTAAGTTTTCCCCTTTTTAGTAAAACATTTCCTAGCTAAAATGTACCAAGTATTTCACTGCATACATATGTATAAACTAGTCTTTCCATATCTATAAACTAATCTTAAGATGTATTTTGATGTTATCTAAATTCAATGTACTCAAAAAACCTAAATGTATTCCAAAAGTATAGGTGGGGCTGAATGGGCCACTATGTCATGGTAATGAATGGGCCACCTAAATATTGTTTTTCTTCCTTTTCTTTGGATTTTCGCATTAATATGAAACGCAACTGACTGTCATAGATAGATTAAGATTACTGTAGTCAAAATAGGTTTGTAGTAACTTCTAAATATAATTTGCAGATCTACATTATATTCCTTTAGTACAACAGACCTCTGGTCGCAGTGCGTGGCTTGAAAAAGCCCCCCTCTCTCCCTCATATTATATTCCTTACAGTAAAATTTCATTTTCTTTCTTGGTAAATTAAGTTAGATATTTCTTATTCCCGATGTCTAGTAAATTAAAAAAAAAGAATTAATTTTGACAAGTTTGAAAATGAAGATGAAGTTTTTGAAAGTGATTTTTAATATTATTTTTGAAATATATAAAATTTGTTAAACCATAGTGTGGATTATCTGTTATTTTTTTTATATACAGGGTGTCCACTCCAATCGTGGACCAATAGCTAATTTCCAAACCGTTAGAGATACGCATATAGTTCATTTAGGAAAAAATCTCCAAATTACGAAAGGAATTTTGGGTCTATTCAATGTTTTTCAAAAAATCAAATTTTGAAAGAGTTACGAAATTTAAATTTTTATACAGCCCCCCAGTCCTATCAATCATATTTAGTAAAACATTCTTGACACTGTAACGTTTAAAACTAAAAAAAAATCACTCCTCTACCACAAAAATTGACCGAGTTATGACGTTTTGAAAAATCAAGATTTTGCATTATTTCATGACGTAATCGAGAGATCGCTTAAGGGACCGTATGCGAAATCCTTCAAAATCTTGATTTTTCAAAACGTCATAACTCGGTCAATTTTTGTGGTAGAAGAGTGATTTTTTTTTAGTTTTAACGTTACAGTGTCAAGAATGTTTTACTAAATATGATTGATAGGACTGGGGGGCTGTATAAAAATTTAAATTTCGTAACTCTTTCAAAATTTGATTTTTTGAAAAACATTGAATAGACCCAAAATTCCTTTCGTAATTTGGAGATTTTTTCCTAAATAAACTCTATGCTTATCTCTAACGGTTTAGAAATTAGCTATTGGTCCACGATTGGAGTGGACACCCTGTATATTTGATGTTATTTATTTCTTACAATCTCATTATTTAGTCATTTTTCTGCTACAATTGGTATGCATCAGTTTTATTTTAATTGCATCAGTTTTGATGTTTATATAATTTTAAATCAGTATGATTTTGTATCATCATGTCAAGTGCCACATTTATTTTGTCATATTCAGCAAATAAAAGATTAAATTCACATGTTTTCATTAAATTCATTTAGTGGCCCATTCATTACCTCCGATGGCCCATTCATCCCCATAGGTGGGGTTGAATGGGCCAAATTTCAAAATTTTTATTTTCTATTATGATTCATTATAGACATGTGCTAATCCAACTTTTATGACTTTTTTTAGATAGCCAGATAAGTAAAGTAACTAAAACACCAATTTAGAGCTAAAACAAAGTGTTAGAAAAAATTACAAAAATTCAAAACCAAAAAGTGGCCCATTCATTACCACTCTCCCCTATTTATTCCAATACAATATGAAACAATATGAAAGCTATTTCCTCGGCTTTGACCATTTACATTTGAGTAACGCCTTTGAATCAGGCCCGTCATTTAGGGGGCAGGGGGGTCAATTGCACCCTCCTGACTTTGGGAAATCAATGTATTGGCATATAAGTGGGCGTGCCACTATTGCATATAAGTGGGGTTTTATATGCCATTTGCATATAAAACCCCATATGCCATTTGCATGCCCATTGCAAATAATGCCATTTGCATTGGCATATAAGTGGGGGTTTTGACACTTTTTGGTAAATTTTACATTGTGTATGCACCTTTTGCGCCCCTCCCCCCCCCTGGAAAATTTCAAAAAGACGTCCCTGCTTTGAATCACCATTTGATTTGTCAATTAAATGGTCAAAAAAGCAAAGGATTAAGGGATGCAGTGAATTTTAAACCTTTTTTTGTCGTATTAGAAAACAGTACAAAATACTGTTAATACTTTGCAATTGCTGTTCTTTTAGATTCCGTCTAGGGCCAAAAAAAACTTATTTCCCGTGTGCCAAATCATATTTTCTAATATTTTCTTTCACAATTGAACATCATTCTCGTGCATAGCTGGAGAAGCACTTGCAAATATAGCTCAAAATTACCTACCTTATTATTAGGTCCCTACTAAAGGAAAATGAGGTCCAAGGTGCACAATAATTTTGCTCCCTGAAGATTATGGTAAAATGCAGTGGCTGATTTACAAGCTCAATCGCATAGCTAGACCCTCTCTCAATCGCATAGCTATGTAAATCATTTATCACGAGCATTTATGCATGCCTTTGAGGACCGGGAATTGTGGCGTGGGAAATAGTCTATTGACAGAATGAATAAATCCTTTAAGGAAGTTTTTTTTTTTTTTGTTACAAAGAAAAAATCTTTTTTTTTTTTTTTTTTTTTTTTTTTTTTTTTTGCATTGTTCGTAAACATTTTACATTTATTTATTGTATAGTTTATTGCTTTGCATAGGTAAATTTTGAGACCCCCCAAGCCCATTTCTAGTTGGACTGTGCGATAATCATGCTTTGTTATTATGACTTTTAGTACCATATTAGCTACAACTTCAATAAACATATTAATAGAATAAAAGAAGGAAATACAAAGCGTTAATAATATAAAATTGCAGTGTATTTGTAGTATGAAGATATTTCAGCAACACTATTGACACCCATAGTAATTACAGTAATTTGAAAAGAACACTTGTATGCAAAAAAAGTACGTTAACTCTTTCTAAAAATGGCACTGTACCATAGTTAGAAAAAATATAGTTATAAAACGTAAGGTAATCATCTTAAAGTTTGTAATGCTGAATTTAGTATTATTTTACAACATTTTGATCTAGGAAATTTAAAGTACAAATGATGATTGTTTTTTTCTGCTATTGATGCTTTTACATTCCAGCAGCGACTAAAAGCTTTAAAGAATCTATGGTATTAGTACATGCGTTAAATAGATAGTGCAGCAAGAGCAGAATAAAAATCTCTTGCATTTTGCAATGAATGTAGAATGCATGTTGAATGAAAAGCAAGTTTTATTGTTTTTTTTTTTTTTTGCAGATCAAAAACCCATTTTCTATCAACAAACTGTTTTGCATTTAATTTTTAAAACATCATAAATTGTTTAGAAAAATATTTAATATAACAATCCATTGATGCACCACATACACAACAAATTTAATTTATCTAAATTACTAATTTATGTAAATAACTAAGCTTACAGTCGGACAGTAAGAAACAAATTTAAGGACAAATTAACATCGTAAAGAAAAGTACTAGTTTTGTGCAAAATAAAATGCATTCTAATTCTGCCAAATAAGTTTGTTTTGGTGACAAGAGTTTGTAATATAGGCAAGAGGATGGAAGAATCACGTATTAAATATGTCTGCAAACCTATTTAATTAATACCTACAGGAAACAACTTGATAAAGTTTTAGATTGTTTCCTCCTTTTACGCATCTTGCTGACATTTAATTACTTTCTTTCCTTTGAGCATTACTTTCAGAAAATGGAGTCCGAAGCTTTGTTAAATAAATCCTCTAAAAGCAGTCCTTAAACTTTTACGCGAAGTGTTTATTAAGAGGATAAATTATGGCTCATCATTGGAAAATAATGTTATATTTTATACTCATTAAATGAAATTCTACACTTATTTTCTTTAATGTACTCGCATAAAATCTTGTGCGTATGTATGTATATGTGAACAGGGTGTTTTGTTTCAATCTTCCAGACCTTTGTTTTCGCAACCTTTTATCTTAGACGATGCATACTTAAAATTTCGAAAATTCTCAAAATGAAGCGCACACTTAAGATGTTGACAGATCGAAGCAAAAAAAAAAAATAATAAATAAATAAATAAATAAATAAATAAAAATAAATAAATAAATAAAAATAAAAATAAAAATAAAAAAAACCTAGTTGAAAAATACGAAATCTATCTTTAAATATGGACTCCAGGTCCACTTACTTATGCTTAGGAAAATTAAGAGCATAAAAAATAGTTAAAACACAAAACTTTTGACATTAGTACGCACAATATTCACAAAGATATCAAACGCAGCGTTTTGAGACCTACACCACTTTACAATCGCTGTCAATAATACAAGTGAAGTAAAATATAGCAGTTCAGCGGCTTCAGTAGAATGACAACAGCATTCTACTGAAAGGGCGGTACGTGCCTATCTTATTTTCTGCACGGGAACTCTAAACTTTGAATTCGAATACCTCGTTAGTATTAATCGCAAAGCTTTCATTTTTTCTTATTGGAATTCCTTTTCAATGGAGACTACTAATGTTGTTACTATTTAGACTCACCACGATAAGTTGGTTACAATTCGAGTCCGACCCAACCACACTGGAAAAAAAATAGATTTTGTTTTTACAGTAGATTATAGATAAGTTTACAGTAGTAAACTGTAAAATTGCTAGTTTACAGTAATAAACTGTAAAATTGCTAGTTTTACAGTTAATTGCTGTGTATTTTACAGTTTTAAACTGGGAAAACCGGCTACCAGCGTTATACTGTAGTTTTTATAGTACAGTACAGCTAGTTTTATGGTAAAACTGCTAATTTTACAGCAATAAACTGTAAAATTGCTATTATAAGCTGTGAAATAGCTAGTTTAAGTGAAGGGCCAGGGGAAAAAAAAGATGAAAGTCACTTTTTCGTCAATTTTGAGATATTAGCGCTATCTAGGGGCTATGAATGATTAATATCATCTGATAGAACAGCAAGGGGGAAAAAGATGGGAATCGACCGAAATGTGCATGAAAACTCTATTAACTACAAAGGGAGTTACGAGAAATCAAACTTCGTTCTTCGTTTTTCTCGAAATCGCTTTTTGGTCACTTTCATCTTTTTTCCCCCTGGCCCTTCAAGTTTATTACTGTGTTTTTACATTTTACAACTGGAACCTCTGCTGCCGGTATTATACTGTAAAAACAACAGCTTATTTTTGCAGTGCAATGAAATTACACATTTATAATTCTTAGATTAGTTTTTAGCAGTTAAAGTATTTCTTTGTGTAGTAGATTGGCCAGATATTTCTATCAAACACGCTCGTTTTTAGTAAGCTTTACTTTTTCTTGTGATCACAGATCAACTTTGAAGAGGCAGCGCTTTCTTTTACAGTACTTTAAACAGCTTGAGTCTGTGATGGGAGCTCAAAAGAGTACTTTCAGAAATCATATTTAGACTCTCAGCTACCAGAAATATTTTTAAACCATGTTTTGTCAAATGACATGCAAAAGGTGGCCCTGTGACCTTCATCTCATGCCAAGGAATGTAGTCTGAAAAATAAACTGCTCCCTAAAAATAATTTTGAAGTGGTCGAAAGTGAAACTTAACCCACATCATACAGCATCTTCTCAGCTGACAGACAGAAACCTATATTCTCTCAGCAATTATCTCTATGCAATCTGCCACTTAAAAATACAGAAATCCCTGTTTATTTGGGGCTTACTCTAGATGATGAACTAGGATTCAGTAAACAACCATGAAATGTGAATATAAATCACAAAAAAAAGAATCTTGAAATGGTTTTGTGTCACAAATTGGAGAGCATGCCCCTAAACCTTAAAAACTAACTACACAACGTCGATTTCACCAGTATGCTTTTTCTTTCTGTTCTTCCTCTTCGTATTTGGCTTTTACGATTATTTATAAAATACAAAATAAAGCCTCAAAGAACTGGTGTTGTCTTCTACTGACAACATTAAATCACACCAAAAATGCGGGCTGCAGTTACTTCATAAAAGTAAAAACGTTGGCATTATCATCTCTACCAACAAGATGAGAAGTAACAAGGAAGAACATATTAGCAAACAAATACACTATGACTTAATAGTCAGGATGCAATGAACTTGAGCAAAACAGACATGATATTGTGTAATATGTCTTAGGTATCCGATTGTCTGTTTATGTGTTTGAAATACACCTAAATTATAATCCACCTTCTCAAAACATGTACTGCGGGTATCAAAATAAAAAGTTATCTAACCATTGCGTCAAATTAAAGAGAAAAATGTGTGCTTGCCTTCACTGACCGATCCTCGGATGAAGCTCTCAACAACGGAGAAGCTGGTATCAACTTTGCCTTCCCTCATAGTGGAAGAACACAGCAATGCAAGACTGGTGGAGGCTAACTAGCATTCCAACTACACTCGCGAACTCTTTCCCTTTAAAGAAATATTGTATCATGCTGTCAATTCGTGCGCACGTTGGCATATCTGAAAACGAGACAGCTGATGCTTCCACAAAAGAAACACAATTAAACCACCAACAGAGTTACTCGTGCAATATCAATTCAGTAGCTAAGGTAAAACGAAATGATAGACAAATTAAAATCATATACCGGATTTCAGAAATCATTAAAAATGAGCCCTCACTAGCATATTAATAAGACTCAGGTCAGGGACTTAAGGAGGATGAAGATTCACAAAGACGGGACAAGGACGTACTGCTAATGCACAAATTGCGCAAACGTAGAACGCTACCCCCATTCTCCAACACCTTTTCAACTGTCTCACTATCCTGGCTCCCTTACAGAAACTAAGAGACAACCTGTTGAAAGACTTATACAAAGACAATCGTATTCTCAATGCAGATAATGGGTACATAGGACCTTCAGCCTTATTTAATTTTATCATCCGTGACATGAAACATACAAACCAAATCATACAGATGCATTTTGATGCCAAAAACCTATTTTTGTGATTTAAAACTTTATCACTTGCTTTCTGGTTTGCTTTCTAGATCAACCGTAGAGAAGACTTCTTAAAGACAGTTTCTTCATATTATAATTAATTTAGCAAATATCGAGCTCTATGGTGAATAATGTCAGCAAAATTGTTCCCTGCACAAATACACAGACACAAACAAGCAAACATCTTATTTTATTATCCGTACAGTTTTAATAACTAATTGTTTCTTATATTTACATTTAATATTTTAAAATGTGCCAAGCACATCAATTTTCTCGTTTAAAAAAAAGAGTTATGCTTCTCCGCATAAAAAGTCCACTTTAAAATACATTTTCAAATATGTTTGCAAGAATTGTACTGAAATTCAAAATTGACGTAAAAAATGGGTATATTTTTGTTTAAAATTTCTGTAAGCGAAATGACAATACTGCATATTACTTCGGAAGTTTGTCTGCTTGAGCTGTAAAATCTCAAGTTGGCATAAAATCAAAGGTTCTTTCGTTTTAATTTCGAGTTTACATTAGACGTTTTTCCCTCGTCCATGAATTTCTTCTTCGAAATGTTCGCACTAGTCTTATATTGTAAAGCAAAGCTTGCGTAAATCAATTTTTGTTCTTGAAAAATACGTTTTCACAATCTATCTGCAGATTAAATAAATAAAATCAAAAGCTTTTGCTTGAATGATAAAATAGAATTGCATTATGAAAAAGTCCAAAAAATTGATTGTATTGTGGAGCGAAAAATAATGAGAAAAACTAAATTTTTTATCCTATGTTTCGATGCAATCATCCATTATGTTTTCTCCTCGCATATTGAAAAAGAAAACGGCATTAGTGGAGGAAATTTAATACAAAGCCAAATGGTTCCACTTTTTTCACTGGACTTTTCCCTTAATCCCTTTTCTCTAAAAATCATGTTTTTCACTACGGCAATAAAAAAAAGAAAAGTCTCTTCTCACTTAGTTTAGAGCAGTTTTTTAAAGCTTGGAAAAATTATGTAGAAAAATTCAACAACAGCAATTTTATCAGATTATATGAACGCTACCTTCAAATAAAGTGTAATTAATTTTAGAAAATAAAAATATTTCCTATGGCTCAGAAAATATTCAAACCATTTAAGTGCAAAGGTAGCAACGAGTACTGAAGAAAGTTACAAGTGGCAAGACTTTCAGACGCGTGGTTTTGGCTTAAAAAGAATTATTTTCTTCCAGAACTTGAGATACACAACGGTTAAAATTAGTTTCATAAAATAAAAATGTCACACAGCGCTTTTCTGAAAATATATCAAATACTCTTTTCCCCAATTATTCTTATTTTTTTCAAATGCTCATTTTGTTCTTGGTTTTAACATTTTCAAAGATTTTTCTCAAACATCATTTACTCCACTAACATTATCCGTATCTCGGTTTCAGCCTTTTTTCACATTAAAGTCAAAGATATACAAAGAATGTATTAACATTGGCTTCGTGAATCTTAAAAATAACGTGAAGTCTCAAATAAGTTTTATTTATTTTAGATAAAACAAATAAAATAACAAAATGACTATTGAAATATAAAAAATTGGAAAATAGTTCTTAAGATGGTGAAAATTTGCGTCTTTCGGTACTTCTGTCCCTTCTCTCCCCCCAATCACGTTCAAAACATTTTTATTGTTCAATATTCGATCTCGAAAAACCTCCCCATAGAACCCCTTTTAATTTTTGAGCGAACAGTCTGATTTAAGTTTTTTTTTTTTTTGAAACATGTCGGTGAAAACACTTCATTCTTGCATTTGCTTTTTTTTTTCATTTAACTCTGAAAGTCTTTTGAAAGACCCCCTTCTAGGAGTGGTTTTTTTTTTTTAACCATGTCGGCGATAAGACCTCACTCCCGTGTTTGACTTCTTGACTTGACAATTTCTTGTTTAAGTTTGAAAGTTTTAAGAACCCTGCCCCCATTACTTAATTTTAATATGAAACTAAAACAATTTTAAAATGTAATTTGAACTCAACTACAACTTCCTTCACAGCTTAAGTCGTTTTTGCTTTTTATATTTTGTATAAAAATTAAATTTTAAAATATTTTTCTGTAATGCGTCATCAGTATTTCACCGAACACAATAACTTGGGATTTTTAGTCCTAAGACTTAGTTTATCTGCAAAATACACTGTCACGTTTAAAATGCCAAGAAAACAATGGCATAATAATCGCAAAAGAGAGAGAGAGAGAGAGAGAGTATCTGATATGTTTACAGGTAAAAAATATTCAATAATCATTAGGGGGTCAAAATAGATATGTGAACCAAAATTTTAGGTAAAAAATGTTTCGCGATTAAAATACTTACTTTACTACGTAAAAGGAAATAAAAAGTGGCACGGACTTTTGTTGTGCAATGCGATGTCAGTAACAGGAAGGAAATTTATTATTAGAAATTTGTTAAAACCATGAAGAAATATTTCATGCGAACGAAAGTTACTATATTTATGATATTCAGTGAAAAAGATAATGAAGCACTAACACTAGTATGTGTATATATATTTTTTAAATAAAATAATCTAAGTATTCGGGCATATAGACGAGAAAAGATCTAACGCAACGTTAACTTTGAAATTCAACTTTTTTTTTTGTTCCCTTTGTTTGCCTATTTATTCTTCAGCTGTGTAAAAATATCCAAAAATTGTTGTTGAAGATAAATGCAAATGACATGTTTTTCTGCTTAAATGGAAGCATAAGAAAAAAAATAGTCGACTTTCACTGAGAATTAGTAAAGTTTTTGTTAAGACTTTTTTACGTATTGTTTACCAGCTCAAGGAATATATTTTTCTTAGAATTCCGTTTTTCTCCTACACCTTTGTGATTTTTTTTTTCTCTTTTCTTCCTTATGCTTCTTTTTCTCAAGGCTTCAAAGAAGTTTTCAAATTTATTTATCGGAATTTTTATACCTTTTTCTTTCGAGGATTTTAGACTTTTTAAGATACAAAACACATTACGGGCATGTGCGTTCGCGGAAAAAGGGAAAGAAAAAAGAACATAAAAACGTGTATTCGTAACTTTGGCATTTCAAGCATTTTAGAATATGTAATGCAAAGTATTCTGAAAGGAGCGAATTTTTAATAAGTCAGGTTAGACAAACATTAAATATAGTGACAACAAGAGACGTATAGAAGGTGTTTATATAGTTTCATAAAGATGTTTGTAAAATAGTTTTTAAAATGCAATTGGAGAGAAAACTGACAATAAACTTCTGTATTTTAAAAAATTACCACGAGTTTAAAATAAAATGTTTTTATAGTTTCCCTAATTTTTATTTTTACATTTATATTGCAAAAGAACGCACGCATAAATAGCTTGACAAACAAGAATTATCCTTGTTATGAAAGATATTACTATTCCGTAATGCAAAGTATGCTTAAAATGCCTGGTGTGTAGAAACCTCCGAGTATGATGGAATAAAAAGGAGATTGAAAATAAAGTCACAAATAAGTCAGCAATTAAAGAACCACTGTTTGGATTAAATATGCAGATCAATAAAAGATAACATACTGTTCTTCTGCAAATTAAAGTATTTGCAACAAAGCTTAGATTTCGGAAAACTTAAAAGTTGAAAACAAAATACAGTTTTAGAAATCGTCATTTTTTATAAGTTGAAAAGAAATTCCAAACAAATATCCAAAATATATAAAAGAAAAGTAATTGAGGGTACAAATGACTCAAAGCAGTTTGTGCTAAAATAAATATTTTTATCCGACATTTCCAGTATGCAGAATTGTAACAGCTATCCTTTATCTTTAAACTGCACAACATCAGTCATTGAAGGCATGGGCAAAAATAGAAAGAAGTATTGAATGATATTGAAAATACTAAGTAACTTAAAATGATTTTTTACTGATTTTTTCAGCATTGAAAATCTGATTAGGTCTCACTTTTAGGTAGAAAATCTGTCACTGAAATGAATTAAGTATAGTATCGAAGTAGGTTTATCATCTGAGTAACAGAAACTTGAATACAATTTCTTAATTGCAAAATGTTTACGCAACCTTTTAAGTGTACAGAAAATTTTAATTTTTAAATAATGTGAAAAAAAAAATCTTTCTAATTTTGTGTGTCACATAATTTCTATCAACTTTATTATTCTGCCAAATATCAATTGTTAATATATTTTCCAGTTGCTACATTTCTAAGGCACAGATAATCATACTTACCATCAAATAAATTTCCTCTTGGGTACAAAAAGCTCTCCTTCCTAATTCCTCAATAAAAATCAAATTAACAACATTTTATTATTATTATTCAATCTATTAATTTAAGTTTTGATCTTAATACGTATAAATTAAAAAAAATCCACTGCTACTAAAAAATATATACTCATCGCTCTACCTAAATTCAGCACAAAGTCAAATGCATTTCATTTGCATGAAGAGCCGGCATTTCAAATGTTTATAAACGGAGATACAATGGCTATATACTAAAAGCATACCCTTTGCCTCCCCAATCTAGAAAACGCAAAGTCACACTACCAATGTATGTAAATACATGCATTTTTTAAATCAGTGTGTTTAAAGGTGAAATCAGTGTGTGTCTTTGGGACTAGTGTCCCTTTTAAATGATGAACCTGCTCATATATTGATATAATATCTTCATTACATATGCATTGAAGTATTAATTATTATATTTCTACGTAATTTTCATCGAATTAGTACGACAAAAAATGCATCTTCATGCATATGCGCATTATCGAGTTTATGTTTAATATTTATGCAACATGAGAGCAAATATATATATATATTAGGGTGATTCACAAATGTATGGAAAAAAATAAACTTGGTATTTTTGTGCGTCTTACCCTCTTATTTTGTGCCACTATATGCACTGATTATTTGTGCAAAATTTTGGCAAAATATATTAATATTTAGAGGTCGCTCAAACGCCTTGAAATTTCGTGATATTGACAAAAACGTGATCGTAAATGATATCTATAGAAAAAAGTAGCCTTTGTATTTTTGTGCGTCTTACCCTCTTATTTTGTGCCACTATATACACTGATTATTTGTGCAAAATTTTGGCAAAATATATTAATATTTAGAGGTCGCTCAAACGCCTTGAAGCTTCGTGATATTGACAAAAACGTGATCGAAAATGATATCTATAGAAAAAAGTAGCCTTTGTATTTTTATTCGTCTTACCGTCTTAGGCCTTTTTTATACACTGAATTATTCGCCCAAAATTTTAGTAAACTATATTTACATTTAGGAGTACTTCAAATTTTGTGATAGTGGCACAAATGTGAACGTAAATAATAATAATAATAAAGTTACTTTATTGCTTTTTTATATCTTCGAAGAAAAAAAGCGTGCAATCACAAAATGAACTATATAGCTGAAAAACCAATGAAATGCAGAAAAGTATGAAAACTAATCAAATACGGAAAAAATATAAAAAACAAATTTAAATACATTAAATATATAGTAGTTCGCTAATTAATTCCTGCAATACTTTTTAAGGTTACATTTTTGCAACTTTGAAACCTTTTCTGTGTTCCTGTACCTCTTGAAGAGGACACTGTCTTTGTTTATCGTCGTTAGTGATAGTCTTAACAAATGCTTCAATAAGGGCCATGCCACGCTCCGTATTGTCGTTTACAATCCTCAGTTTCTTTGGTAGTATAAAGCCTTGTTGGTAGCTATCTTAAAGATTCGAATGCTCAGGATCAAACAGCTGATATATTTTGAGTTTCTTCTTTACATGAATAAGGACGCTAAAAATATTCCAAATCATTTCTTAGTGCTTGCACAAAAAGGGTTGCTGGGAACCCAGCTCTTAGATATTCTTTCCCATTAACGATAAGAATGTGAAAGAAATCACATTCATATGTTACGAATACCTTTTGTTTGTCCAGCTGCAAGTTTAAACTGATTGGGAAATATCCATAACTTGAAGCCATAAAGAATCTTTAACACAGATATAACACGAGGAACCACTCCTGGTACACGAAAACGACCAAGAGAAGGTGCTCTGCTCAAGAAAATCGTACTAAGCTCTAGTATCTTCCTTGGACACTTTTACATGGGTCATCAGAAGTTGACTTTGCGCAACTTCCATGACTAGTTGCACGTTGCTCTGAATTGGCTACCAACTCCTCAACCTCATCGTTTCTCACTCCAGGTTTAAAATTAGAATGTTTTATTCTTGACTATGATTGCTGAAATCGCTTAAAAAGCAGTATTGTAGATCCAATGGCAGTGGATGGTTCCACGCAATTACGTGAACACCGCATTTGACATTGCACGCAATCAAATACCCCAGTTCTACCTATTTCTTAATTTATCGTTAAAATACCGAGAAACCAAGACTAGAATAGACTTCAGTTGTAATTCCACAGAAAACACAATGTTTAAAATGTAATGGCGGAAAGCACAATATAAAAGTTGCTTCCCTAGTTTTTTTCCCAAGTTCAAACATGCTCCAACTTTAGTACCGGCACTGCATGTCGTATCGAAACACATACTACGTACGAGCTCAGTAAGTTCCCATTTATCAAACTGGTTATCGTACAGCAGTACTTGCCGTAGCAATTCCAGTGCATGACTAACTTACTAGAACCCAGAAGTAAATCATCAATGCTTGTGGTCCTGATACTAGTACTGGTATGAAAATCGCCGATCCTCCTTCATTTTCCCAATATATTTTGCATAAGTGTTTCGTTCCAGTGAACTATCAAAGGAAGTCATAGATTTAAACGACTTTTGTAAGTTAACCCTACACTGCATGATTTTTTATTTTTCGTAGAAAAAAATATATGTGTTTGTCAATGTAATAAGAAAGCATGGAAAAATATTTAAAAAAATTTAACTCTAAATTTTCACCCCTTTCTAATTAAAAATAGTTTTGTTGCCAAATGGCTACACCATGCATTCAACAGATAAAAATGATTGTAAATGATAGTCTTGAAATTAGTTCTTTTTTGTAAAAAAATAGAGGAATTGAACATTTGGTGCACTGTACTCTTGTAATCCTTTACATTTTGACATTTTACATTATTTTTTATATGTACTTGTACTTTTCGATGATCAATTCTGTCAAATCTGATGTCTTTTGGAGGCTCTCTCGCGCAAACTTTCCTTCTTTTCTCTTTTTTTTTTTTATTTGTAACTAGTTCCTCTGTAGCTAATGGTCTCTTTTTAATACGCTTTTATTAATTTCACATGTGGGTTTGTTTGTATGTATGTATGTAACTCTGAATAAAAGATAAAATGTACGTTCTTTGCAAATATAAAAGTAATATATTTAATATTATTTTTAATACTAAAGGCTAAACTGTATTGCATATTGATGTATTATAAGTACATGTAAACTTAAGTGCGGATATTCAGTAGTTTTGAAAATCAGAGGGAAACCCGTGATGATCACAGCGCATTCCAATGTAAAAGCGTATTTTTTAGTTTTTTTTTTTCAAAACTATATTTTAAAATTATTAATGACTTTACTTGTCCGTGTAAGCACAACGTTTATGCTAACTGAAATCTAAAATGAGCACGTTTTAAAGGCTTTTCCCTATTGATTTTTTGTTTGTTCACTCTGTTGAACATCAACTAAGCATTGATAATTGCGAGGTCTTATAAACGGTAGAATAGCCGAAAGTACCACTTTTGGGTCCGCATGATTCAGTGGCGTATATAGGTTTTTATTTCGGAGGGGGCCCATATAATCAAGCTTAGCCCCCCCCCCCCCAACTTTCTTTTTTTTTTTCGCTATTACTGTAAGACAGGTAACAGGTAGAAATTTTCAAACTGAATTAAAATATTGTAATTTTTGGAATAGATCGAAAATTACGAATTTTAAATTCCCTCCAAAACTTTTTTCAAAATTGAAATTATTCATGCTATCTTTGATGACGTTGGAGAATCAAGACTCCTCTGGGAAACTTACTGAAACTTCAATTCTAAACACACAATTTCGGGCTATCTTTAGTGACTTTAAAGGAATTGAGAAGACTCGGGGCATCGCTCCTGAAATATTTTGACACTGAAGCACAACTCAGGATATATTTCTTCATGATAGAGTAACAGAAAAGAAGATGAGTTTTTTTTTTTTTTGAACTGAAGTCTTATTTAAGTTAGCTTTGGGAAGTAAAAGTTCAAAGACCCTCACCTGAAAGATTTTCGATACATAGATGCGCAATTTCGCGTTCTCTTTGGAGACGTTTTAAGAAACAAAAAGTGGTTAGGGATCTTCCTCCGAAAATTTTCAAAATTGAAACCTTAAGCCATCTTTACTTTAGACCATCTTTGGTAGTAACGTTAGCAAGGACTCTCTCCTGAAATGTTTCGAAATTAATGTTTTAAAAACATTTTTATTTAGGTTATCTTTATTACCGCCAGGAGAAGAAGCAGGATTCGGGCGCTTTGCCCCGAAATTATGCGGCATTGAAGTTTCAAGAATACAATTTTAAGCTCTATTTTTTGAAACTGAAGGTTCAATATTTTACTTTTAACAGAGGTGCCCATTACCCCCAAGAGCAAAAACATATCATCCAAGAATTCCACGAAGATCACTCTAAAAACGAGAGCCACACGTGAAAGAAAAAGAAACAAAAACATTTTAGAGCTAAACACTATAGAAAAGTAAAGGGGATATCAACTGCCGTTAACTATTTGAATTTTTAATCTCTAAAATGCCATTTGAGGCAATGTTTGACCAAGGTATTGAAGAAGAAGCGGGAAAAGAACTCTCCTCAGAAAATTTTTGGATATCGAAGTCTTGAAACTGCAATTAAATTACACGTTGTAAAAGCGAAATTTTACGATCTCTTTGGACTCCTTAAGGGGGATCATGAGCCTTCTTTGAATTCATGCTTGGCGGGTACACGGGCTTCGACTTCCTACCCTAAACCCTCCACTGAGAAGGCACTCTATTCTTTAATTTCACCATTGGTAAAGAAATTGAAAATTCCGTGCCCCTTCTAGCTCGGCCGGCTTTGGACTTCTACCTCTTTTCGTTTTTTTTTTTTTGGTTCAGCTGAAAGCTTGGAAATTATTTGAAAAAACTAAAACCGAAAATGATTGCACTTTATTTTAAATTTCTTGCTGGGAGGAATACTTACACTTAATTTTAAATTTCTTGCCGGAGAGGAATGATTACACTTTATTTTAAATTTATTGAGTGTAGCATCATTTTAAAGACTCTTATTTCCTGACTGACTAGAAAAAAAGGGGGAATGAGAAGGAGAGAAACGTAATTTGCTGACTAATAATCTACGTGTGTTGAATATTTTTCATTTAAAGATTTCTATTCCAAATGATTAGGATTTTTTCTATGCGTTTTCTAATTGAAATATCTTCATTTTCCCAAGACACGTTCTTTTTTCTCTTGAGTAAAGCGCAAGGGCTCCCTTGCCCTCTTGGGTTGCACCACTGTCTGGTACCATCTAACGAATTATTATTAGCAATAATCATTTATTTATTTATGTATTTCAAGCTAAAAGTATGTGAATAATTTAAGAGCAAACTTAAACCGAATAATAATAACTACCTTTATTAAAAAAAAAAAAAATTCCGAATTCTTTTTCTGCCGGGGGGGGGGGTATTGGAGGGAAAGACCCTCTAGGGACCCTCTCTTAATACACCTTTTTGAAAACAATATTAATAGAGAGTGGGCTTTTTCCTTAAGGATTTTTTTTTGAGCAAACACGACCCGAACACCTACTTTTGAAAAAATCTTTCTCGATTTCGGGGGGGGGGCCCGGGCCCCCTCGGCCCCCCCCTTAAATACGCCCTTGGCATGATTATATTATACCCTCCAAAAAGAGAAAGAAGCTAGCGCGAAACATAAACAAAGCTCATACTTCATGAACTATAGAGATGAATCGAAGTGTTCTCTGGATGCTTACTGCATAATGTTGCCAAATGGCTACAGACGTGTATTATGTCCTAGATTTTTTCCAAATAATTATTTTGATGTAAAACGCATCTTAAACGAAAGATAAATGTTTATTTTATTCATGTTATTTTTTTAAAAGACGAAGAAAAATATTTCATTGTAAAAAATAATTTCAAAACATGGTAGTTTGAGTGATTTTAAAAGCTATCCATATGGATTCATTTAAGAGCATGTAACAGACCAGTGCTGCCATGTATGGAGGATAAATGGTGATAATTGCTTTAAATATAACCAATATTTGCTTTTTATGCATTGAGTTGCCTTATGACTACACTCTGCTATTCATAAGGAGGACAAATTGTCCATGTAGCCGATTGGCAACACCATGCAGTGTAGGGTTAACGGCCGATTCAGAGCGAATAGTTTGCCTTTACCCTTTTATGGACGTTGTCAAATCCTCCCCATTTTGACCCATACTTAGTACTGTAGCAGCTACTATCAAAGTGGCTTTCTGTCACTTATATTGGGTCCTGTCTAGAGTGGATGCTAGGTGTTTTCGCTGAATAAACTCCTCATACACCTCAAACAACCGAAAAAAAAAAAAAAAAACAGAAATCACAGCCCGAGCTTGCAGCTGCATTTTCTACCCAAACGCAGGTTAGAGATGATGTAGCTTTGGAGCGGGGGGGGGGTTACAACTCACTTTGAGCTATTATTTTATTGACTAATTACTTAGTAGAGTAAACTAACGCTTTAAGTTATTCCATTTTATATGAAGAATAATATTATTTCGGATAATGAAGCTATATACTCCAACTCTCGAAATTGCTAATTTTCAACAGAATTCGATCGCGTTGAGCGACCTCTAAATATTATTCAATTGAGCTAAAATTTTACATACATTACATTCATGAATAGTGTAAAAAAGCTGCTGGGTAAGACCAGAGAAATTCAAAAAAAAATTTTTTTGAATCACCCTAATATATATATATATATATACAGGGTGTCCACTCCAATCGTGGACCAATAGCTAATTTCTAAACCGTTAGAGATAAGCATATAGTTTATTTAGGAAAAAATCTCCAAATTACGAAAGGAATTTTGGATCTATTCAATGTTTTTCAAAAAATCAAATTTTGAAAGAGTTACGAAATTTAAATTTTTATACAGCCCCCCAGTCCTATCAATCATATTTAGTAAAACATTCTTGACACTGTAACGTTTAAAACTAAAAAAAAAATCACTCTTCTACCACAAAAATTGACCGAGTTATGACGTTTTGAAAAATCAAGATTTTGCATTATTTCATGACGTCATCGAGCGAACGCTTAAGGGACCGTATGCGAAATCCTTCAAAACTTGATTTTTCAAAACGTCATAACTCGGTCAATTTTTGTGGTAGAAGAGTGATTTTTTTTTAGTTTTAAACGTTACAGTGTCAAGAATGTTTTACTAAATATGATTGATAGGACTGGGGGGCTGTATAAAAATTTAAATTTCGTAACTCTTTCAAAATTTGATTTTTTGAAAAACATTGAATAGACCCAAAATTCCTTTCGTAATTTGGAGATTTTTTCCTAAATAAACTATATGCTTATCTCTAACGGTTTAGAAATTAGCTATTGGTCCACGATTGGAGTGGACACCCTGTATATATATATATATATATATATATATATATATATTAAATTAGTTGTTGGCTTTCATATTTATGTTTAATTTAACTACTATGCTTTATGTTTCTAGAATCGAATCCTGTAAGTGAAAACCGAAGATCTAGGAAACGTGATATTTTTGGTTAATTGAAATATCAGTTACTGTTTTAAAAATGTATAACGTAAAAAATAAAACCATTACATATTTTTCGAAAAATGGGCAAAAATTAGTTAAAAATGTTTTTCTTCATACTATAACTAAATATGTGCTTAATTCACTGAGGAAAAACGCAGTTGCAATTCATATGAGAGTGTTAAAAAAGACTGACTTAGACCAAGTTTTAGTAAATCCGAAACTAGTACGGTATGTTTGACATGTACGAGTTATACTAATAGTATAACTAATAATAGTCTAACTACGAGTATAACTAATAAAAAAACTTAAAAATGCGTAAGTAGTATATATTTAAAAAAGGAATATTTTCACTCTTTTAGCTAGATTAAAGGTGTACTATAAGCGATTAAATTCTTTCAGAAAAATATACTACAAACAATATCTTTGTAAAAAAATAAATATAATATAGTGCACAAAAACCAATAAAAATGAGGAAAAGGTTTTTTCTCCCAACATTTTATTACACTTTATTATAGTAAATAATAGTAAGAGAAATTCTTTAACGTAAAAATGATCATTATTTTTAATAAAATTAATCAGTTTTTCCTCGGTCTTTTTTATTCATAAACTCTGAACATATTTTTATGCTTTATTTCCATCACTTTTTTTCCTGTTTATTCTCCCGAAAAAAAAATGTTTTGGTAAAACCGTTACAAACAAGATACTTCACTCAAAAAAGATGACGAAGAAAGGAAAAAAGTGAATGGTGGCAAAAACAAAGTTCTTTCTTTAGAAATCGATAAATTTTCAAACGAAAAGTGAAATAAAGTGTTTTCTTCAATATAGTAAAAATAGTAAAGTTTTCATCAATAGGATGGCTGCGAGTTTATTTTTCGGTACGTGTTTTTATTATTGCTCGAAAATTTTGTGAATAATACCGGAATTGTTATTTAATTTTGATACTTATATACAAGGGAGCGCTGAAAATGGAAATTTTAAATTAACAACTTATAAAAGTAAAAAAAAAAAGTGGCTTTGGCGTCCTAACTACAAGAAAAATATTGTAAAAGTAAGAATTTATATTTTTAAATATTGTATAAACCTCAAATTCAGAAAAGACAAATGTATTTTTTTTTTTCAATTGAAAGTAAAAATTTTTTCCTAATACCATTCAAATCCTTCCTTTTAAATATATATGCAAATAAATACAAGTAATGATATACTTTGGATTGCTGAACTCATAGATATTTACGACTAAATCTCTTTGCTTTTGATTTACGAATAAATTTAGGTCAAATTATCAACAAAGAAAACCTGACCTAACACAAGCCAAAAAAACTTAAACATCTTTATAATTAACGCTAATGAATCAATCATTTGTGTTATCATAATTTTTGAAGAAATACCAAGCGCTTAGGTAAGCTTAATTCTTCATGCACATACATACTGCTACAAGTTATCACGTTCAGGAAAAATGATAAACGGGTACCCGAAACCGAACACAAGTGATCACACGGTTGAAGTGAAACTTATGATTATGCCCCAACAGATGCAGATGAGTTATTGTAGTCAAAATCATTTATTTCCCCGAAATTCTGTGCATGACCGCCCCAAAAGGTCAAACATTCATCGGTTATTCCTTACAGTTCGTCTTCATAAATGTGAGTCTTGGAATCATATTTCACAGAGCTACGAATCGTGTTTTTGATGTATCATTTTTGATGGCAAAAAGAATGACAGTAAAACTGTTTTAATTTGAATTGCATTAATTTTCTTATGCTGATAGTATGCTTTTTGGTTCGTTAATGTAAAACTGCTGTAAGAATTTAATTTTAAAGGCGCTGCTTGTAATTTAATATTCAAGCTCGTTAATTGCTTTCTTTAAAAATAGGTATCAATCGTTGTTCCAGAAAAAAATCATATTGGCCCAGCAACAAGCAATCATGGCTAGCTGTCTAAAATAAGCTTTAATTCTTATTGTTTACAAACTAATCATTTCTTTTTACATATTGAACAAAACTGTTAATAAAAAACATAGATATTTTATTTATTTATTTATTGCATAAATATTATTTATTAGTACTCGTTACGTTAAAATAACGAGCTATCGGGAGCTTAATTTTATGGGAAAACAGAAATAAATTTGAATTTGTTATTTAATGCAGTTAACAAATGAACAAAAAAAAGCAGTTCATGCAAAATGTGTCCAAATTAAAAGTAAACTGACGTATATGAAGGAAATGTAGTAAAAGTTAAGCACATTATACGAAATGCACTTTAAACGGGATGTAATATTTCAATTAAAAATTATACATCAAGATTAAAAAATTCAAAAATAGGATATCGCCTCATTTTCCTAGCTCCTAATATAATATAGTATAAATTTGCCTCTTATTATACATTTATTTTGAAAACTGCACTTAAAAGCTTTTAAAATAATTTGCGAGGTTGCTTACAAAAGGGATTTAAACAATATTCGTAATTACAATATTTCTCTCATGCGCTATTTCAAAATTTGTGAAAAACACGGATGGTAACCACACACACACACACAATCTAGGTATTACAACTATCATGTTTGAGCGAGACATCCCTTCATCTTTTGTTAAAAATGCCTTGTCATCCGATACAATACTTTGAGAGCCTAAAATACAATATTCAATGAGAGAAATACAACAGCATCCATCTTTTATACTAATATAATTACAATAACTTTATTTGAACTGGGTAAACTTTTTTGAATTTTACGACTATAATGTAATGCAAACAAATGCCAAGTGGAAAAAAATAAAGTGGTATGTATGTATGTATATATGTATGTATGCATATATGCATTTATTTGTTTAGGAAAGCGATTGATGATTGTATCGAGGACCTTTCACATCGATGTATTAAACTAACTGCTGTAAAAGTGTTAAGAAAACTAAAAAATGAGGCCTGTATCATTGATCAGTGTTTGGCACTAATGTTAAACTCATTTATGTGTTTGAATCAAATTTTCAAGCAGTATATACATGAATCTATATGTGTTTAATAATTTACTAAGACTGTACTTTGTAATACTTTAAAATATTTTCTGAAAAGAGATCATCTGGAAAAAATAAGTCTTGTGCAAATATGAACCTCTGTGACTAAGACATTGTGCTGTCTTTCTTTTGAAATAATGAGAAGAAAAAATACAATGACATATGAAAGAGAAAAAAAAAATCTTTGAAACAAAAGCGATGAAAACCTACTTCATTAAATGTTTGCCTTTTTAATGAAGCGATTAAAGCATATGATTCTTCTTTAAACACAAGAACTGCGAACTTTAATGAAGTAAGAATTTAAAGCGGAACACAAGGGAATAAAGTTAATGTAATTTCTTCCAGGTTAAGTTCAGCAGTTTTTAGTGAATTTCGCCTGAGACGGAGCTCTTCTCTTTGTATTTGATTTTTTTTGTTAATTTTCTTCTTTTATGGCAAAGTAGATTTTTTCATTCTTTTTGCTGCGAACGTTTGCACATCTCTTGTATTGTTCGCTGGATAATTCAATCAGCAGTTTTTTATACCCTTTTATAGCTCTTCTACTAAACAATGAAACGCGTTGCTTTGGAGTATTAAAATTATTTAAAGTACGTTAATTACAACAAAATTAGTGGATGGTAGTTTATGGTTTAATTATGAATTATAGTTAAATTTGTGGGGGACATTTTTGGCGTCATTTGTTTTGCTTTCTTAAAAATGAAAAATATATGCATGTATATTAGGGTGATTCAGAAATGTATGAAAAAAAAATAAACGTTGTATTTTTGTGCGTCTTACCCTCTTATTTTGTGCCACTATATACACTGATTATTTGTGCAAAATTTTGGAAAAATATATTAATATTTAGAGGTCGCTCAAACGCCTTGAAATTTCGTGACATTGATAAAAACGTGATCGTAAATGATATCTATAGAAAAAAGTAGCCTTTGTATTTTTATTCGTCTTACCGTCTTATTTAGGCCCTTTATATACACTGAATTATTCGCCCAAAATTTTAGTAAACTATGTTTACATTTAGAAGTACTTCAAATTTTGTGATAGTGGCACAAATACGAACGTAAATAATAATAATAATAAAGTTACTTTATTGCTTTTTTATATCCCCGAAGAAAAAAAGCGTGCAATCACAAAATAAACTATATATATGAAAAACCAATGAAATGCAGAAAAGTATGAAAACTAATCAAATACGGAAAAAAAAATAAAAAACAAATTAAAAAAACACTAAATATATAGTAATTCGCTCATTAATTCTTGCAATACTTTTTAAGGTTACTTTTTTGCAACTTAGAAACCTTTTCTGTATTCCTGTACCACTTGAAGAAGACACTGTCTTTGTTTTTCATCGTTAGTGATAGTCTTAACAAATGCTTCAATAAGGGCCATGTCAAGCTCCGTATTGTCGTTTACAATCCTCAGTTTCTTTGGTAGTACAAAGTCTTGTTGGTAGCTATCTTAAAGATTCCAATGCTCAGGATCAAACAGCTGATATATTTTGAGTTTCTTCTTTACATGAATAAGGACGCTAAAAATATTCCAAATCATTTCTTAGTGCTTGCACAAAAAGGGTTGCTGGGAACCCAGCTCTTAGATATTCTTTCCCATTAACGATAAGAATGTGAAAGAAATCACATTCATATGTTACGAATACCCTTTATTTGTCCAGCTGCAAGTTTGAACTGGTTGGGAAATATCCATAACTTGAAGCCATAAAGAATCTTTAACACAGATATAACACGAGAAACCACTCCTGGGACACGAAAACATACACCTAGAGAAGGTGCTCTGCTCAAGAAAATCGCACTAAGCTGTAGTATCTTCCTTGGACACTTCTTTTACATGGGTCATCAGAAGTTAACTTTGCGCAACTTCCATTACTAGTTGCACGTTGCTCTGATTGTGCTACCAACTCCTCAACCTCATCGTTCCTCATTCCAGGTTTAAAATTAGAATGTTTCATTCTGGACTATGATTGCTAAAATCGCTTAAAAAGCAGTATTGTAGATCCAATGGCAGTGGATGGTTCCACGCAATTGCGTGAACATCGGATCTGACATTGCACGCAATCAAATACCCCAATTCTACCTATTTCTTGGTTTATCGGTTAAAATACCGAGAGACCAAGAGTAGAATAGATTTCGCTTGTAATACCACAGAAAACACAATGTCTAAAATGAAATGGCGGAAAGCACAATATAAAAGTTGCTTCACATTTTTTTTTTCCCAAGTTCAAACATGCTCCAAATTTAGTACCGGCAATGCATGTCGTATTGAAACACATACCATGTACGAGCTCAGTAAGTTTCCATTTATCTAACTGGTTATCGTACAGCAGCATTTTCCGTAGCAATTCCAATGCCTGACTAACTCACTAGAACCCAGAAGTAAATCATCAATGCTTGTGGTCTTGATACTAATACCGGTATGAAACCCGTCGATCATCCTTCATTTTCCCAATATATTTTGCATAAGTGTTTCGTTCCAGTGAACTATCAAAGGAAGTCCTAGATTTAAACGAGTTTTGTAAGTTAACGACCAATTCAGAGCGAATAGTTTGCATTTACCGTTTTATGGACGTTGTCAAATCTTCCCCATTTTGATCCATACTTTATACTGCAGCAGCTACTATCAAAGTGGCTTTCTGTCACTTATATTGGGCCCTGTCTAGAGTGGATGCTAGGTGTTTTAGCCAAATAAACTCATACACCTCAAACAACCGAAAAGAAAACAGAAACCACAGCGCGAGCTTGCAGCTGCATTTTCTACCCAAACTCAGGTAAGAGATAATGCAGCTTTGGAGCGGGGGAAGGGGAGGGGGGTAATCGTTACAACTCACTTTGAGCTATTATTTTATTGACTAATTACTTAGTAGAGTAAACTAACGTTTTAAGTTATTCCATTTTATATGAAGAATACTATTATTTCGGGTAATAAAGCTATATACTCCATCTCTCGAAATTGCTAATTTTTAACAGAATTCGATTGCGTTGAGCGACCTCTAAATATTATTCAATTGAGCTAAAATTTTACATACATCACATTCATGAATAGTGTAAAAAAACTGCGGGGTAAGACCAGAGAAATTCAAAAAATAATTTTTTTGAATCACCCTAATGTATATCTATGTATATAATTTATACTTCGTTTTTATATATAACTGCAAATTGCATTTGCGTTATTTTGAAGAAAACTCTTATGTAGCTTTTGTTTTCTGAGTATCTACATATTGTTTTTCTTAATTATTAATATTTACCATTATTTTAAACGTACATTTTTATTTGCATGTTGCCAGCTTCATCTTTTTTTTATCATTCTGAATAAATGTTTTGCATATTTTTAGTCATTATTTTCAGTTAATAAAGCATTATCTACGAGCAATTAAAAACAATTTTCAAACTCTTTAGCGTAAAACTGTTAAGAGATCAATGTTTCTATCAAGATGCGATTAATTTTTCATCCTTGACACTGGCAAAAGTTTACGTCAGCAAAGCAAGCCAAACGATTCTAAAATAGTTCAGTCCGAGAATAAAATTTGTTTCAAAATAAAGATGAAATGAATTATTTTATCAACGGAAATTAACTTTTCATGTTATTACCATGGTTACGTTTTTATTTCGTTTATTTGTTTCGTTATTTTTCCTTTAATAAATTTTAAAATGTATTTGTTTTTGTAACAATCCAAACTCCAAGCCTTATTAAAATCAACGCCTCCTAAATACTAAATGCCTGAAACTTCCCGGTTTTTAGCACAGAGCAAGATTTCATTCTAGGTTCACGATACACTGCCATCTACCAGAGTTCTTCGAGAAAGAGAAATTAATGATTGGTTCATTTCTAAATTTAAATTTAAAAATCAACCAATCAAAAAATTTAACTCGAATATTGTTTGGATCCATCGCCAATAGCTGAAAAATTCCCTTGGTTCACGATACATTGCCATCTACCGGAGTTCTTCAAAAAATTAACGATTGGTTCATTTCTGATTTCTAATTTAAACATTAACCAATCGAAAAATAACAACGACATCATCGGATTGTCGCAAGGTGGCGTTTAATGTTGAACCCATCTCTGCGGTAGCGAAGCAAATGTTATATTCATTTAGTATTTAGGAGGCGTTGTTAAAATTAGTCAAATGAAATATAATAAAACCGTGATAAGATGGCAACTATCAATCAAATGAGAAATCGAGTTCTTTCCTTAAAATAGGTAGAGAGGGAAGAAACTGACGCGTACCATTTTTGTGAGTTTAGAGACATTTTGACAAGTTGTATAGAAGAGGGATATGTCGCCAAATTGGCGGCAAATGCTTGACGACCAAAAGCTTGGCGATATATTGCCAAGTGGTCGGGCCAATTCATATCACTTGAGTCTGCATTGGAATTAACACTGATTTACCCCACAAAGGGTAAAAAACCCCCTTGAGAACATTCGAATGCAACCACAAGGGGAGGTGCACAACGACCACCGTCAGAGCCTACATACCAAACTAGAAGCTTCTACGTCACATAGTTTTTGAGTTATGCGACATACATACATACATACGCACATACATACAAACATACATACATACATACGCACATGCATACGTATATACAATACAGACGTCACGAGAAAACTCGTCGTAATTAACTGGGGTATGGTCTAAAAGGATATTTCGGCTGCTTATATGTTAGTAGGTACATATGCATGTGCTGATAGGTCGAAAAAACTACTCAACATTCATTCGGGGGTGAGCAAAATCAAAATTTAGACCGGAATTTGAGTGAAATTTGCTTTGTGACCACAATACTTCCTTTACTACGTAAAAGGAAGTAAAAATGGCTGAAGAATCATCAAGTTTTGCTTCATATTTTGCATAATACAATACAGTTTCATTATATTTTTAAATTATATTTCGTGTTCGTTCGTATTAAATCTATATCAAGTGGATACACGGTATTTATGTATATTTTTAAATAAAACATATCATTCACCATGCAATAATATATTTCGTAATAACATATCTACTCCGCATGTGGTCGAATATGTAAATACTGGACATTTAGTAGCATACTGTGCAGTTACTGCCGACTGCCAGTCAATTCCGCATGACATTTAGAGTGAAAAGGGCAGGTAAACGGCAGTATCTGCTTTACCTCTCTCTGCGCTTACAAAATCAAAATTCAATCGATTACCCAAAAAATATATCGGTATAAACATATAGTATCGCCTATGTTCGAAGTTCAATGTTTCATAGATGTTTGTGGGAAATCAAAAACGCGTTTCTTCAAATATCTCGAAAACTCATTTTTGCAGATACTGCCGTTTACCTGCCCACGGCAGAAGAGATAAATGTACTTACCTAAGTAACAAAACATTTTTTCCTATAACGAAATATTACAGTAGAATATTGAAAAAAAACTCTTTCAGATCAACTCAGTTCCTTTTACGAAATCCAATAAATATTCCTCCCCTTCGTATCTAAAATTTGAAAGTCATTAGGAAACATCAGCGTACAAAACGATGTTAAGGAGGTTATAAGTTCTAATTTGCGGTTTTTTAAATCATTTAAAAATTATTGAAAAGGGTTGATTGTTGGCAAATTAAATTTTACCTAAATAAATCTATCAAACATTAAATGCAAATATGGAAACTAAAGTTTAATTAACCGTTAAAATATCATAATGTAAAGCGCAAATTTTTGAAATAAATATTCTCTAAATAAATTGATGAAGCATCAAATGACAAACATGTAAAACAATTATTAAATAAATGCAACAATGAAAAATTAATTGGCAAAAAATTAATGTAAATATAAAATAAATGCAAGTATGACGAATTAAATGACAAATATCTAAAACAAAAATTGACTAAAGTGAAAAACCACCAACACCTTCTTCGTTTGATACGCCTCATAAAATAATAATATACACCGCAACGCGTATACCATATACATACATAATGCACGTTTTTATGCTTTTAACTATCACGTAATTGCATACATCTGTGTAACTAAAACAAAGCTAAGATTAATATTTATGAATCATAATTGGAAGGTGTAACCGAGATAAATGCATGATATATATGTTGTCATGTGCACAATTTGTTGAAAATAAATGATTTACTCTACAATCACTCATTTAGATTTGCCGTCTAGACCTGTAATCATACGTTCTATTTTCGGCATGAGATCGTTCGGGTCTGTCTTTCTGTGTAAACGTTTATCAGTTTCTGTATGCGCCCATTTGCCTGAAAAGAGGACTAGAAAAATGTATGACTGAGAAAAGATGGCGATTATCTTCTGCAAATAACTGGTGTAGAATATTGATAAGGCTCCTTCTGACAAATTTAATTCTGCTGAAATGTCTTTGTTATTTATTCAGTATTTGATTTAAATTAAAAATTGTGCATTGATGAATTACCGCATCCCCTTTTTTACTTCATCTTTTATTTATACATATATTTTATTTAGTTATTATTATTATTATTATTATTATTATTACTGTTATTATTAGATGATGAAGATGATGATGCATGACCTGCAAATAGCTATAAATATTAAAAATGTGGTGTGGTCTGTTTAATTTATGCATTTTTTAAAAATAAATGTATTTAGTTAGCATTATTATTTCTATCATTATTATTATCATTTTTGTTATTATTATTATTATTAGATGATAACATGACTGCAATGGTTATGAATGTTAAAAGTTTGGTTTTGATTGCTGATTCTTCGTATTTTATTTTTCAATGAATATATTTATTATTTTTTTTTGTTTAGAGTGGTGATGGTCAGCGCTTCCTGAAAAAGCAACAAACTTTTTACAAAAAATAATTGATAAAATAAGTTAAGAATGATCTTAAAACAAAAGTTTAAACTATTTTGTGACATTTGTCATTAAATATCAGACACATCAAACATATTGTTTTTTTTATTTCATACGCATTTAATAATAAAGCGCATAATAAAATAACTCAAAGGAATCACAGCTTTAAGGAAAAAAAAATATTTTAGGCCTATTTTAAAGGTACAACTTGCAGTTTCATGAATTTTTATATTCAAAATGCTTATGTTACTACCTTTAGGAAAAAATAAGCTAAAGGGAGTAAATGTGGAATATTTTGCTTCAACTTTCACATATATTTTTTGGTCGGTTTATGTACAGACCCAACATTTGGAAGATCAGGGGTATCTTTGCAACTAACGCTTTATGTTTTTCTGACACATTTCTTCAATAAAAAATGTTTGTTACAAAAAATTTATAATGTAACTTCCTATAGAATTTTTCTGCATAAGTTTCACGCCAAAAATGTAGCATTGATTAAAAGACAGCCATTCAAAAGAAAAGAGAGATAGAAAAATAAACAACAAGCAAAAGCACGAAAAAATAAAGTTGATATTTCACTCTGATAATCAAAGTAAGCAAAAATGATAAAACTTGTGGGAAAAAAATATTTCCAAACATGACTTATGGTGAAAACTTTTTAAATTGGAAAGCTTTAAAAACAAACTCACAAAAGAAAGTTTGATATAAAACCGATGAAAGAAATATATCTGGTAAATGTTTGTCTTTTTAATGAAGTCATTAGTGCATATGATTCTAAATGGTAGAATTAATTCCAGTTACCTCAACACGCTACGATTTTAAGCACAACTCCTGGGAATAATAAGTAATTTCTTTGAAGCAATTTTTACTTCACTTTTTTAGAAATTCACCTGAGATTGCAGTTCTTTCACCAATGTAATCAGTTTTTCATTTCGCTTATAGACGGATAATTTTGTCGAGTTCCACGCTTGCAATTTTTGCATATTGTTCCAAAGCTCAATGGATAATTTGATCAGCATTTCTTCTTATTTCTAGCGTGATGAATGAAATATCTGCCGTGTGCATCAGGGAAAAGCGCCTTTAATGTCTATCGGGAATAGAAGCGTTAATTAAGGAAGAACTGTTTAAATTTTCAATATGTGAGATTAAATTACTTTTATTGTAAAAGTTTTTGAATTTCAAGAAAGCATATTTTTGAATCGGCATTTTTATGATTCATTTATTTTACCTTAAGAAAATTAAAACGTGGTTTTTAATTTTCTTAAAATGTGCTGCAGAAATTGTTTTTATCTTTACTTAACTCACATGTGAGCATTAGAATTAATATATAAACTCTTGCTGTTTAAAAGACGATTGTTTAAAATAAATCACCTATCCGTGTTTTAAAACGTGTCTTAATTTTTAGAAAACGTTTAAGACAGTTTAGTACATTTAAATCGGAAAATTAAAAAAATATGCTAGGATTTTTCGGGGTAATTTTAGAAATTAAGTGAATGAAAGCACCTGATTTTGAGGTGAGTTTTTCAGTTTACACAATTAGTTTGTTTAACAACTAGGGATAATTTAGAAGATAAAAGATAAAGTTACATCATAAAATGCACATTTTGTTTTGAGGAGGACACGTATTTCGAGATTGCAAACAACTTCTTTTTCAATGACTGTTTCAAACCGACAAAAGGCTCTTGTTGGATGTCTTTCCATTTAAAAGTTTACTTCTTTTGCAATGAAAACGCAATTCCTCGTAACTTCGAAACACGTATTGCTCTCTTCAATTTTTTTCAGTTTAAGTTGCAATCTTATCTTTTACTCTTTAGTGTGATTGAGTAGATTGAAAAACTGGGAAAGTTAGGGAAGACACTGAAAGGACTTCATACAATACAAAAAAAAAAAAAAAATCACGCTGTCTAGGGATTACAATTCATTCACCAGCGAAACTAGTTGTTGATCAAAGTTCAGTGGTTCTTCATTATAATAAATATATCTTTAAATACGATGGAAGTGGTTTCAAATCCTTTTTGTGTTATGCGGGAAGTTACTGAAAAATTTGGTTTTGAGTTTCATCTTATCCTCCATTTTTGCTGCTTATGTTGCAAGTAATGTCAAATGCACCCTAAGACATTTAGGTTAAAAAAAAAGGCCAGCTATTGCTCCTACCATTTTGAAAGCCAATATGCATTTTTCTAAAACATGAATTGTGTTCTTTTACGTATTATACACATACTTAGTTTACATTTTGGCTCGTTGTATATTTTTTCGTGATAATGTTTTGGTACATATAATTTGGACTGCAGGTTGAGCATCGCTACTCTAGAACCTTTAAAGTCTTTAAGCTGATTTGTACATCATGAATTTGACTTTTGATCAACATCATAAAGAGAAAAATACTACTTTCATTTACCCCTTGTGATGAGTAATTAAAACAATCTGAAGTATAAATGAACAGTGTTTGTTTCTCTCACAAACCGCCATAATTTTTTTTTTCTTTTTTTGACAGTTACAGTCAGGGATACAAGTAACCAACTTTTATCCCGCAGTTCATCGAGAGATAAGGATGCAATCATCATATCAATGAGTTACATTGCTTTTTAAAATTTACTTTTCATAATTTGTAGCTTGTAGTACGGTTATTTCAAACTATCTAGGCATCCTTTTACGTAATGACTTGTTGGTGTCATTAGTTTCAATTGAAATCCAAAGCATTCAGCAGACACCCCCTCACACGTTTTAGATACAATTTTAAGAATTATTAAGAGAAGTGGAGCAAAATCGTAAATTGCACAAAAACCTATAAGATTTCGAACTATTTCGTTTTTGTCACCAGAACATACGAAATCGTAAAAAATCGTTATCACGTCGAAACAAAAAAAAAATTTCATAAAGACTGTAATTTCTTCAATTTCGTTAAAAGAGCCTAAAGTCAATTGGGTAAAAGAAAATAGAATGTTATTGCTTTTACTTTAAAATATTCCCCTACTTTTTAATGAACTGAGACATAACATTTTGCGTATTGTGCCCAAGACTACACTCTCAGAGGCTAGGTTAAAAAAATTTACTTCGAAATTGTTTGTTACAAATAATATTATGTTTTAATTTATCCTAGGGTGATTCCTTTTGCTCCAGGGTAATTGAAACACTAAATTTATTTCTCCATGAGGCTGATATATCACCTCCCATACATATGTTTCATTCCACGAGGTTGATTTTATATGCATTCAAAGATATGATTATCTTTCAATAAAAGTTAATGTATTATAAAGATTATGTATTCAAACTTTAAATCAGCTGTTTTGCGGCATCATATCTCAAAAATAAAAATGTGTTAAAATAAGCTTCACTTAATTTACATATGTAATACGTACATGTTTATAAATCAGTTTACCTGAAGTCGAGCAATTCTCGGTCCTAGCCGCCAGAGGTATTGATCTGACCTGATAATCTTGAGGACTATATGGGGCCATGAACATATTTAACATGCTCCGGTTACCAGTTGTGAGCATCGGTGGTTCTTTGGTAGGCTGGCATTTGGACCCAGGACCATTCGGTTACGAATGCAACGACTTATCGATCAGGCGACCACTGTACGTTACAATTGTTAAGAATATAAACTTGCATTTAATTTTATTTATTAAAAGCCAATTGAAAACAAAGAACACAAAAAATTTAAATTGTTTTGCAAAAGTACGGAGCTTGAAGAGAAAACGTGACCCCATAATGACAAATGTTGAGCCCTTGCATTGTAAAGAATGAGCCTAAAATAAAACATTAAATAATTAATGAACAACCTTAGAAGAATGAGCTTTCATAAACAACTGATATAAATGGGAATCCTAATGAAAATGCTTATAAAACAGAGAGAAATAGTGGAAAAAGAAAGAATCCGAGATAGCGAAGGAGAGGCCGACAACGGGACTTGCATAATGGCATGTCGTGAGCTGCTGGGCTGGGGAGTAATTTAACAAATGCGGGGGCGGACGATCACGTGGCCATTCAACTGCACTGTGGGGCACAGCTGTACGCGTCATTACAATGCCCCCCACCCCGCTATTTCTACACACCGTTCGGAACTGATTACCCAGATATATATGGAGGGTATGAAAGAGCTGACGTACGTTTAAGGCCCGGCCATTTCGGCGCAAGTAGAGGAAAAGAATGTATATTTGGGGACGGCAAAGGTTATAGGTGGGGGGCGTGGAGTGAAATGTAGTGTGAGAAAAGTTGCGGAGTTAGTCCCTGGAGACCACTTTTTCTCTTTTCCCTTCTGTATGAACCGAATTTCGTTAACGCTCACATTTTATACGTCTGCCAGTGCAGAGGTGTTCCACCCGACGTTCTCTTTAAGGATGGGAATTTCTTTTTCGTTACCGCCGATATAGACTGCGCTCTTATCAGTTTTTTATGCATCTGAGTTTTTTTATTCTAGTTTATTGTTAGAAATTAAAAATGCTTAAGAGATGCGGTGGCATAGCATGTAAAGAGATTAATATTCACATCTCATTTTTTCTAAAATGTTTTTTCAAATATAGTACACGACGCAGAAAATTTAAATGCACGTATACACTGAAGTGACAAAAGTCATGGGATAGCAATATGCAAATTTTCAGATGGCAGTAGCATCGCATAGAACAGGTATAAATGCGCAGTGCTTTTACAGAGCTTTCATTTCTGTTCAAGTTATTCATGTGAAGAGGTTTTAACGTGATGATGACCGCACGACGTGAATTAACAGACTTTGAACGCGGAATGTTAGTTGGAGCTAGACGCATGGGTCATGCCATTTCGGAAATCGTTAGAGAATTCAACATTCCCAGATCCACTGTGTCAAGAGTGTGCCGAGAGTATGAAATTTCAGGCATAACATCCCACCATGGACAGCGCAGTGGTCGACCGCCTGCACTTAAAGATCGAGACCGGCGACGTCTGCAAAGAGTCGTAAATTCTAACAGACAAGCAACACTGCGTCAAATCACCGTAGAAATCAATGTGGGATGTACAATGGACGTGTCTGCTAGAACTGTGCGGAGAAATTTGGATTTCTTGGGCTATTCCAGCAGAAGACCGACTCGAGTGCCTTTACTGACAGAACGACATCGCTTGCAGCGACTCTAGTGGGCACGTGAGCATATCGGTTGGTCCCTAGATGAATGGAAAACCGTGGCCTGGTCCGATGAGTCACGATTTCAGCTGGTAAGAGCCGATGGTAGGGTTCGAGTGTGGCGCAGACCCCACGAAGCCATGGACCCAAACTGTCAGCAAGGCACTGTTCAAGCTGGTGGTGGCTCCGTAATGGTGTGGGCTGTTTTTTCATGGCATGGACTTGGTCCTCTAGTGCGACTGGACCGAACATTGACTGGAAATGCTTATGTGCAGCTACTTGGAGATCACTTGCAGCCATTCATGGACTTCATGTACCCAAACAACGATGGGATTTTTATGGATGACAATGCGCCATGTCACCGGGCCACAACTGTTCGCAATTGGTTTGAAGAAAATTCTGGACAATTCCAACGAATGATTTGGCCACCTAGATCGCCCGACATGAATCCCATTGAGCATTTATGGGACACCATCGAGAGGTCTGTTCGTGCCCAAAATCCTGCCCCATCAACGCTTTCACAATTATGGACGTCTATCGAGACAGCATGGCTCAATATTCCTGCAGAAGACTTCCAACGACTTGTTGAGTCCATGCCACGTCGAGTTGTTGCACTTCGCCGGGCAAAAGGAGGGCCGACACGATATTAAGAGGTATCCCATGACTTTTGTCACTTCAGTGTATTTGATGTTAAGTACATTAATGGAAATCAACGAGGAAAATATAACGCGCAGTTAAAGTCTAAATACAATTCCTTTGTAAATGTTATTTTTTTTTTTCACCTTCATAACTTTTTAAAATGTTATTTGAGCTGTCGCTTTTCCTTAAACTGATTGTCTGCATAATTAATCAAAATAATTTTAGATTAACGATATGTTTGATGCAAAGTACGTTGAGACGAACGAAACATCGTTGTCATAGAAGAATATGTTTTTTGGCACTAAATTATTACTTCGCATTTAATGACTTAGAACAAAATACTCGATATAGTGTCTAAAATTGGTTGTAAATTGGTTGTAAGTAAATAGTTTTATTTAAATTGAGCACTGGTTTTATATTATCGTACATTATTTTTATTTTGACTTGTTTTAAGATTTTATTTGAGAAGCACATTTCAATTGAACGGTTTTTTTTTAATTAGTAAATGTTGATAAAACTGCAAAATATACAAGAAAAAAAAAACTAGTATAAAAATGTTTGCGTGAACTCCAAAGCGTATATGCCTTAGCTGTTCAGGGAAATATTAATTGAATAGTATATACCTGCATCTATAATTACATTGTTATTCTCCTGCGCATAATATGTACTATACATGTATAAACACTTAACGGAATGGAATTTGAAGTGCGCCTGATTTAGTCGGTATAAGCTAGGCATCACAGAACATTTAAATGTATTGCAGAAGAATACGTTCATTTACGAACTTAAGTATGGAAAACATGAATCGAACCGTCTTCTAGTTCCAGCAAAATCCTTGTTCTGCTTACATGTACAAAAGCAGGGGAGAAAGCTGTGAGTGGATTTGTACCTCAATTTTAGAGATCCAAAACTAGTAATGAATTGAAGCAAATACGCCCACAGCTCGGCCATAACATCACGAAACTGCAGTTTCGTCCTTATTCTGGACTCTGCAGTCAGGAATAGTCAATAACCGCTGGAGATAGATATCCTCTTATTGTAACCGAGATAGGCTTCAAACTAGTAGATAAAATGAATTTACTTTTCCAGCAAGCGTCCGCAAACTATGGTACAGCTCAGCTCAAATGTCATAGACGAGCTCTATCTTACGGGTGGTAACTCATTTCATAGTAGTGAATTGTTTCAATTATTCCAATAGTTGATTGAAGTACGTTACTGCAAGATGTTAATTTAAAATTACCATGCCAGCACAATTGTACGAGATAAGGAGCTATATATGAAAAAAAATATTGCTCTGAAGTTAGTGACTCCAAAAGAGAAAGAAACTAATGGGAGTTTCTTAGTCACAACTTCTTCAACATTTACACGTTAACACATTGTGACTGATGATTATCATCGGTTGAATCAATTGAAACATCTGGGTAACTGGTGCAGAAGCTAAATGTGAGGTACATAGAAGGCTGTCACCGTTCTCAAAATACTTTTGTTCATTAAATGCTTGAAAACTCATTAAGAAGTAGATAAAACGCATCATTTGAGTATGAATTATGAAAAGGTACAAACATTATTTTCAGGCATATATTTTAAGTGTCCTTCTTCATTCGTTTTGCTACTTATTTAGTCTCTTGCCACCTTACTTCTCCATCTGTGACTTCAACTAATATATTATTTTCTTTGACTGAAAATGCCCAAATACAAAACAGAAACCACAAAGGTAGCATTTTCTTACCTTTTGAAATTATAATAAAGTTGATTAGTACGAGTTATATTGTACTTCCTAATGCATATTGCAAACATTGATCTATCGCTAAACTTACATCATGTAGTTTTAGAGATTTTCTCTTCGTAATTAAACTTTCTCAAAGCTTCTCAAGAGCAAAATAATTAAGATAACAAATAATTAAGATTTCTGGAATAAAATATTAAGTTTGTTCAAGTAAAGTTTTAAAATGAAAAAATCTAAGGTTTTAATCACACCATGATTTGGGGGCTTTATAAATACGAATTTGGCAGCCCTTTTAAAAAATGCAGTACTACATTGTTCTTGAAAAGAAAAAAAATAAGAAAACACTAAAATTCGAATAATAAAGAAAATCGCATCCATCAGAAACGAGTCGAAGCAGAAACTCATTCTGAACAAGCGAGGGCTGTGGTCTGTCTGTGTGCCAAGTTTCGAATCCGCGAATGGCATCAAATCCACACGCATCACGTCACTCGTTCAAAGACCGCCATCTTGTTTTTTTTTTATTCTTTGGGGTTCTTCTGATCCTCTGCTAACGTAAACGTGAGAATATGAACAGGTGCGATAATAGTACTGTTTCGGCGATTTAAAAGAAGTGGTGCGGAGGAGAGGTTGGAAATCGCGTGATGCTCTGTTTTCTCATGAAAGGAAACAAGTGGGAAAAGGGGGAGGGAGATCTAAGCGATGAGGAAAGGGATGGAAGAAAAAAAACGTACCTACTATCTTTCTAATGGGAAAATATGTATACATATATAATGGAATCCAGTTTTTCAGATCGGTTCTTTGAAATGAGAACATGAAATTATTGTATGCCTTATACGATTTTGGAAGCAAAGGTATATAAAGCACAGAATGTTGCACAAAACATGGCACCCATGTATTTTTAATAATGCTTCGTAAATAAGCAACGAATTATAGATTTTAAACTTTATTTTTACAGTTTGAAACATGATTGAAACATTTCTTTATATACATTATACTATAAAAGTAGAAAAAAACAATCTGAGTATCATTTTTTGCTAGCATAGAAATTAAAATATTGGTAATATTTCCTATTCAGAGCCGGCTACTTATAATAAGATTCGACTCCAGTTTGTGTCAAAATAGTTGTAATATTATTTAAGCGAACTCAAAAAGAAAGTATTATGAAGAGCTAGAGAAACTAACTTGTAAAACTAACAACATGAGCAAAACTATTATGTAACTTTAATCGATACTTCATATTTCCAGAAACAAAATATAAATATAAAAGATCCTTTAACTTAAATGTATTACACACAATCCTAGACTTTTCATGCCAGTATTAAATGAACATGATTTTTTTACAATGCTAGAGTTATGCTCAAAACCTTTCATGCATTTGAAATATATACGAGGCGGGTTCAAAAAGTAAGGGCCGTTTGCTTGTATTTAAATAATGGCCTTTCGAAGCACAGTTTTACTACTGCTGGGCCATTAACTGACTCACTGTGAAGCTACAGCGTTATTTATTTCATTTCTGAAGTCGTGTTTTTTTTTTTTTTTTTTTTTTTGTGAATGCAAAGATTAATTGCCATGAAAATCGTTGATCCCGCTAACTGTGAATTTCATTCTGTGATTCGTCGACAAATTAAAGCGTGCGATCCAAAACAAACGCCGTGGGAAATTTTCATAAGGCGTAATCTTCCTCCCTGATAACGCGCATCCTCACACTGCTGCCAAAACCAAGGAGAAAATTTAAGATTTTCGTAGAAAACTTTTTGACCACCCACCGTACAGTCCCGATCTTGCACTTAGTGACTACTCTCTTACATTTTAAACAAAGCTAGGTAGACAAAGTTTTGAAACCGATCAGGGACTCAAAAACGCTTGTCAACTAGTTCAACTCTCAGGCGGCAAGTTTCTACGCAGATGGGGTTAAAGAAGTTGATGCAGCGGTACGAAAAATGCTTAGAAGTGAATGGCGATTATGTAGAGAATTAAAGTAAGTTTGTACCTAGCTGAATATGACATTATTTTTTTTTTTTATCGTATGAGTATATTTTTTTCTATGACCAAACGGCCCTTACTTTTTGAACGCGCCTCGTATGTTAGTGGTAGAACATAACGTTGTAAACATAATAACATTAAAAAAAAATTCTAAACTTGGAAACTTTGGTAATACCCAAAGATTAGGAAGTGCATTATATAGTATTTCTTTTAATCAGATAAAAATGACAGTTGGACAGTTTACTAGCATCCAATACTCTAACAGTTAGAGTGCTCAAAATATCTGCACCACAGCCCTGACTCAATAACCTGCAAAGTTTCACCATATTGTAATTAAATAACAGTCACTGCAAGATTTTAGGAGCTTAATTATGAAATCTTAATCATTCATTATGGTATGTAATTGCATTTCACGTTAGCTATAACAAAATGTATTGCAGTTGGGAGAAAATTAAAACATCCATCTTAATGAATGAGAGGTCTCATAATGATACAACTTTTATTTTAGATAATGAATTAGTTTGAATTAACAAATTTTGAAATCAAATCAGAATAGTTCATTTATTATACTGCGGATGAAGTATTTTACTGATAATCAGAGAGACAAGTTTAGTTATCATATACAGTATCAAGTCACATATCAGTTTAAAACACACGTCAGTATTGCATGGCTGTGTTGTGTATTAGGGTGGAGCGAAAAAAATGAATTTTTGATTTTCGTAAACAGGTACCTTTCATTTACTGTGAATGAGGATAAGTAACAATTCTGTAAAATATTTCACTTTTGCGACGTCATCTTTAGTCTGCGCATTTGACCTAAAGTTTTGAATTTTTTGATTTTTTTAATATTTTTCAAATTTAAAAAAAAAATATTACAAATGATAAAACTAGTGACGGGTGGATATTAAATGGAAGAAAAATGTTTAAAATATACAGGGAATTTTTTCAAACCGTTTTAAATTATGATTTCAGTCTGCGCATTAGGCCCAAAGTTCATCAAATTTCCCAAAATTTCTGATATATTCAACATTTTTTAACTCAGTTTTTCCTCTCAATATTCACTTGAAATGTCTTCAAACCTGTTTTTGTTCATTTTGTTATTACTTTGCCCTCTGCAATAATCCCTAGCTCTTGAGGAACTACCCAGGACTCACCACGAGGAGGTGGCCGCACTTTGGGTGCCACCCGCGCTCACCTTGCTTCCAACCAATGAGAGCACACATCAACATTTTTTAGACAAGTCAGGAACAATAAAATGTTTCTTTGAATAGGATATTGTTTGCATTGTTTTTGATGGATGCTCTACAAAGACAGGAAAATACAAAGGTGTAATACGGAAACTGGAAGAAAAACTTGATAGACCTCTGTAACGGGATATTTGCCAATTACATTTGAATGAACTTAACTTGCGACATTTTTTGCAAAAGATGGACCCACCAGTGGACCAAAGTGATTTTTTGGGCGTGTTGGGAGAAACTAAGCAACATTTATACTTTCAAATCAGTTCAATTTGAACTGAACCTATAGAATTTGTCATTGATCAGATCGATTTTGACAATAAAAATGATTTAAGTACTGAGCAACAGTAACTTCATGAGATGAGCAAGATAGTTTTGACTGGGAAAATATCCAAAAAATTATGAAACAAAGCTTTCCCAAGCCAGATGGTTAACTACAGCAAACATAATCTTTAGACTATAATTTTTAAAAGAGTTAATAACTTTCGCGATAAAAGTGTCCTAGCTCTTTTAGGATGAAGTGCATACGTTACTAATTTAGCTAAAAATTTATGCGAGATTATAAAGAGCTATACTTATCTCTCCGGGAAAAAGCAGAAAATTGTATTCACATCCATTCAAAACAATGTATACTTTGCACCCTAGAAATATGCTGTTATCGATATCTATACATATAAAAATGGATGTATGTATGTTTGTTCCTTATACAAATCCACAGTTTTCGTCGGATTTTCAACAAAAGTGGCTCAGAGGTTCCTTGATGCACTAAAATTCACATAGTCGGGGTTTTGAAATTTTAAAAAAATCCAAAAAGCACAAAATTCAAACTTTTTGTCCCAAAATAGCCATTTTCTTTCACCTTTGAATAGATAGAGTAATAGAGGTAAGCCTTTAAGCATACAAATTGATAAAATGTAACACGTTTAAATAGGAGTATTTTCCAACAAAGATTACGGTTAACAATGAATTATCAATTTAAAGCTCACCTATGTCATTTTAGCATGAAATAAGTTTTTATATTTCTGTTTAGATAGAATTCATTCAAATATATTTTTAGAGCTTTGTTGTATTAACAAGAACCCGGGCAACGCCGGTAATAATCTAGTTAGTTTATAAGAGAGAGCACTTGTTTTAAATCGTATTGTCAACGATCAATCTAGAAAACAAACAAGCAAACAAGTGAGAATGCTTTAGTTCCCAAAAACAGATAAAAATATATTTTCATACATTACATACATAAATCAAAAGCCAGAATACATCGATATGTTTTCTTGTCATGATGTGGAAATTACAAAGCCATCTTTTATACGTAATTTAACAACAAAATATTTACAAAGATTACTGGAAACTGAGAATTTAAATATGATTTCTGAATGCGCTCTTTTTAAACTTCCATTCAAGACTCAATCAGTTGAAAGAACTGTCAAATAGGTCACAAGCTCTTCAAAATTGGTATGTAATCACAGGAAAAGAAAAAGTTTAGTAAAAACGAGGATATCTTATAGAAATATTAGATCAATTTACGACACAAAGGAACAATTTAACTTTTAAAGACGTATATAAGAAATGTAAATTCGTGTTCGCATTGATTGGAAAAAAGGGCTCACGTGTAGGACTAGAAGTACGGTCACCTCCTCGTGGTGAGTCCTGGGTAGTTCCACATGAGCTAGCGAAGAGTTGCAGAGTGCAAAATAATAACAAAATGAACAAAAACAGGTTTGAAGACACTTCAAGTGAATATTGAGAGGAAAAACTGAGTTAAAAAATGTTGAAAATATCAGATATTTTGGGAAACTTGATGAACTTTGGGCCTAATGCGCAGACTGAAATCATAATTTAAAATGGTTTGAAAAAATTCCTTGTATATTTTAAACCTTTTTCTTCCATTTAATATCCACCCGTCACTAGTTTTATCATTTGTAATATTTTTTTTAAAAATTTGAAAAATATTTAAAAAATCAAAAATTTTAAAACTTTAGGCCAAATGCGCAGACTAAAGATGACGTCGCAAAAGTGAAATATTTTACAGAATTGTTACTTATCCTCATTCACAGTAAATGAAAGGTACCCGTTTACGAAAATCAAAAATTCATTTTTTTCGCTCCACCCTATTGTGTATGTCCTCAATTACAAGATGAGTACTTAAAAAAAAAGAATTATAAATAATAAAATTCACACGAAGTTCTATCCCAAATCATAAAGAAATATAGTTATATTTTGTTATTTAGTCTAACACAGCAGCATAAAAATGTATGTCCACAAAACATTTTGTGAAACCGTGTTGTTTTGACGAAACATTTCGCTTATAGTTATGATAGCATTCTAATTATTACATTTAATGAGCTCATTTAGAAACAATGTTTTTTTAAGTCAATTTCACAAATAACAACTAATGTGAAAAATACTTGTGAGCTTTTAAAGTTTTAAAATTAACAAATAGTTGTGTACGTAAAGAATATTCTTTAAAACTGGTAATAAAAAGAAGAGGAGAAATACAATTTCAAAATTATGTTCTTAACTTTAATGTTTCGATAAACTTATCATAAATAATTCTCTATTACCAGAAACGACAACTACACGAGTTGGGTAAATATTTTCTCGCTACACAGCGCAAACTTTTGGTTATGCCAGTTTTAAAAATGGTTCCAATGTTTACAACAGTAGGTAGTAATTTTCGAGCTGCCTCAAGTAAAGCTTTTGGCGACAAAAAGAGCTTCTGGAGTTATTTCTGGGCTTTATAAACGTGCATGATCGTAAATTTCTTAGTGCATAATCTGGGTTTCGCTCCATTAATAAAGAAGTGTTTAGATTGAAGCTGCAATCATTAAAAGTCGAAGGAGTGTTTCTACTCGTTGATTGTAGTTGGGTTTAAAAATTTATTATGCTCCCCGAAATTGTTGTGTATTCAAAGAGATTTATTATTGACGCAGAAAATATTTATCGTTCTTTCGATTTAGACATGGTTGAAACGTATAATTATCTGAGAAGAAGATGAAAAGTAGCGCAGATAAAACTTAATGTTTGGGCAACATTTGAGTTGAAATGTTATATTACTGTGTACTACACAAGGATAAACACATTTACTGAATTTCTTTAATGATACACATATATTTACTCAGAGATACTTTAACGCCTCTATAAGTTTATTTCCCGAATTCAAATGCGGAAATTCAGTTACATACATGTTCCCGCTTTGCAATTTAGATTTAAAAAATTGCATTGTAGCACTAATCTAAAAAAAAGGCAAGGATTATTTTATTAAAAATAAATTTCTGCTTGAAAAATAAAAGAATATAAAACAACGTAATAATTCACTATTAGCAGTAAAACCTACATACGAGTACTGAAATCTTAGATTAAAAGATTACGTAAATACAATACTTAGTACATAAAAATTGTATTGTTCACAGAAACTTCGATGATCTTTTTTACGTATGTTACATGTTATGAGAATCTAAAAGTTTAAAATAATTTACATAATATGCAAATAAAATATATTTTCATAACCGGCACAACAGTTTGATAGAAAATATTAGTCATGTAAGGATAACATGAGCCATGTCCCTCAGATTTTTACTATTTCAAAAGTTTTAATACATTTAACTTAAAAAAACAAAGCTGGAAGATATAGAGCTGCCCTTTCCTTATAACGTCATTGTATAACTCAACAATTCTTATATTACTATTTAGAAACTATTTTCAGTATTTTTTCCAGTTTTGGACACTTTATTGTTTTACTTTGAAGATCCTTTACTTGATACAGTAAAAAAAAAAAAAAAAAACTGCATATCTTCCCGGTGTCCCTTCATATTTAAAAAAAAAATATACGTGGCTACTTTCATCATTTAATAATGCTAAAGTTTTAGAAAGTAGCTAGTTCTGGAACTGTTGGAACTGTTCTTTTTACATTCCAATATTATATGCTTTATTGAAAATGAATGAGCTCTTAGAATGTTGTAAAGCACTTAGTAAATATTTTTTTAGCAATTAGAAATTGTACTTTGCTGCATTAAAATTGCACCACATTCTTTTTAAGTAATTTATTTTGTATCTCATTTTTGTTATGATTTTAAATATAAGACACAGCATAAATAGCGGAATAAATTTAAAATATGCTGTTAATTTATCTTAAATGCATTTACTTATTATTACTTCTTAGTTCTAGGTAATTATATAAGGAATTAAAAGTTTTTCTTCCACTTCATGCCATCAAATATTATAAAAGTATTAAAATATGTTTAGGAATGCTTAATAATATGATATTGTTTTCCAAAATTGCCCTAAACGGCTCTACTCTTGACAATAATGAGATTCTCCTTTGGACTTTTTTTTCACGTTATTGCAGTATTTGTTCTAGACTACATATACGGATATAGAAGACAACGGGTCTTGAAGAACTGTAAATGTAGTACTTACACTTACAGATAGGAAAACATGTATACACTTATCGCTTATAAAACTCATTAGTCCTAAAAATGCATTTCAACATTATGTCTAGACATAGGTTTTATGCTTTATTGTGATTACAAATCGCCCACGCCGTGACACAAATAAAGAAAAGCACTAGAGAACATCAGGGTAGGTTTTATTCAATAATAGTGTTAAGTGATTTAGTATCAAACATTGCATTACGCGCAAAAAAATATTATTTGATGCTCACTGATTAATTATCGTTGCCTAACTTAATACACGCTTAAAGCTCGAAATTTTTTCTTCGACATTATGCTTTTTGAATAAGATGCCACTAATAGTTATATTGTTTTTACGCAACTACACACCAGTATTATTAGTTGACCTTGTGCAAATTATAGGGCAAAAAAAGCCTTAACTTTGGATTGCAAATAAATAGTTGAACCGTTTTTTTTTTTTTTAAGAGAAACTCTTTTTTTGCCAGTTTACGAAATGTATAATAAGGAAATCAAATATGTCACTTCTTTTTTTTTTTTAAATTAAAAAACGCAATTACAAAAGGCGAGCCCGCATGCATTAAACGTGCTCCTAAAATTATGTGATTATATATATTCTTTGAATTTTAAAACGCGCATTAAATAATGGTAGACATGTAATAATTCATCATTATAATTTTTTCTCTCAGCCTTTTTTTCAAAAATCATTAAAGTTCTCAGCGAATTTTTAACTGGATCCCAAAGGAGCCACAATAATGAGTTCTCAAAAATTAAATCAGCCATCATGGATCATGAATTTGAGCACCAAAAAATAAAGATATTCTGAGGATTTAGAAATTAGGTGCTTCTGAGATGGTTTTATATCCCAGATGAGGAAAGAAAATTAATGAATACGTAATTTATGCAAATTGTGCACGCGACTTTAGCTCTTTCCGAAATTTATCGCTCTTTGGAACCGCAGAATTCATAAATAACACAACGCCAACATAAATGAGTTTTCTCGCCTCTGCTGCCATAAATAAGTTTATGCACCTATTTTTTTCTCTCTCTATTCCATTTGGAGATGTTGCTGTTTTTCTTGCCGTATTTGCACAAAAGATTCCTCTTTTCATTGTTCCGCAAATTACAATTTTTGATTTTAACGACGCGGAAGAATGCAGTTGAAATGTTCGTTTACTTTCTTGTTTCTTTTTACATAACTGAACTAATGTTATTGTTTTAAGAAATAGTGAATTAAAGAGAAATATTTGTGAACTACATTTCTGAAGTTTTACCGTGTTTGTATAACGTTACTAAAACTTAACTGGTTTTGTTTCGTAAGGAAAAAAATATCTCCCTTTTGTAGTTGTCTATTGTTTATACAGATTGTTGTTTCCGTTCCTCCTGAAACGCTGGTGTGTTAACACAATAATATATTTAGTGTTTATTGACTAAAGGCGAAGTATCAGGTTTAACAGTGGACATATAAAGATAAATTGTGTAAATAAAAAAAAGCGTGTTTCGTTTATCCTTGTTTTCAAGTAGCTTTGCACAAAAAAATTAAATCCGAAAATTTGAAACCGTACATTTATTCGCTGTTTTGCTTATGCTGAAGCAAAATAGTCAGAAACTTTTTGTCAAACAAAGCCTTCAGTATCAGCATTGTTTTTAAACAGATTTTTGGTCTGACGTAACGCTTATAGTTAAAGTAATAATTAAAAAAAACATGAAAAACATTTAATATACATTTAAATAAACATAAGCTTAATACCATTCCAATTTTGGTCACATAATATTCGAAGACATTGTTACGAATGTTATGTGACGTCGTTACGAATATTATGTTAAGAATATTACCGTAATGTTAGTAAAGGTTTTACTTCGTTTATAATTATATGCCATTCATAAATGTTGCGAAGTTGTAATAGTGCTGTGTCGAGATTTTTTTTTCTTAACAACTGAGCGCAATTTATAATAATTGAATTGCCCCATTTCCCTTCACTTTGCATTAAGAAGGGTACTTTTTGTTTTTTATCAAAGGTCATAAATGTAAAATTTGAAGTACACTGACTTAGGTTGAATATTGTTTTACTTCAACAAACATAAAGATAGCCAAGTTAGGTCATCCAGAGACTGATGTTTCTTCCTAATTTGGACTCATCAGACATGCATAGACAATAACCGAATTCAGATGTTATTTCAGTAAAGCTAAAATATGCGGTAACTTACTACTTAAATTGTGTTACATAAATCTCGCGTAATATACTCACATATTTGTTGTCCTTCTTTCTATCAGTTAAACCTCTGTCAGAAACTTTAATGTCGCTACACATTAAAAGCTAGTTCGTTCTTTGTATCATGTAAGATGCTTTATGATTGAATATTTGCCTATTGTTGGCCTGCTCAACTACCCTGCACAAGCAGAACACTACCTTCATATTGGTTTAAAATGAAATGTTTTAGTAACACATAAGTAAAACAGTTTAAATATGTTGATGGTTCTTTTAGAAATAAAGTCACTATGTGTATACATATATCCTGTTTAGTCACTTGACTTAGCATGACTATGTAGCACTACTTAGACTTTCGATGTAATGCTGAAAATGCTCTAGAAAAAAATCATTTAATTTTAATTTAAATTTTGTTTCTTGTAATTAAAATAATTAACTTCCAACAAAAGTGCTAAAAATCTAAACATTTTTAGACTGATGCTTTAAAGCTTTATCTTTGAATTATGTATCATACGTTCTGTACCCCCCCCCCTCCACTCTTCGTCGAGTGAAGCATAAAACTTTTTTTAATGCTTTATAAAGAGCCATTAATGATAAAATAAACAAAATAAAATAAAAGTTCCTTTCTAAAAAAAATAGAAACGTTTGAAAAACAAACTAGTGAAAATATGTTCTTTTTTTGTATTTTTCTATTACTAAAATATAATTGAAAAAGTTTTTAACAAGCTATTGATCTGAAAAGCAGTGCACCATGACCTTTTTAAAATATGTTTTCCAACATGGAAGCCAATTCAATATTCATTTGATTTTCTTTAACCGATGCAATAGTGTTATTCCTACACAACCAAGCACAAAGAAAAAAAAAATCAATGATATCTGTTTATTTGAGTGTGTATCAAGCATTCATACATTTTGGTAGGGACACAATTAATTCAACGTCATAATCGTTTTTTCGCTTGAATTCCGGGGAGATTCAGCTAATGAGCTTTGTTGACAATCATATATTATTAATAATTTTTGTTTGAGTGGTTGCATGCCAAATAACAAAAATATTTATGACTAATGAATGTGAAATAAGGAGTAATATTTTAATTGGAGAAAAAAGCCACGGATAGGAATGTTAATTGCTTTTGAATTATTGCTATCGTCATGCTTAGAACTTCAAGATTTAAGAAGCAAAGAAATGATTTATTATTTTAGTTTACATGAAATTGAACTCTGTCTCAAGCATTCATTTTATTTCATTGGGAACTGGCGTTAGTACTAGTTGAAGAGTATTTGCTTTTGATGTTGTTTCAAAACGTTGTGTATTGATTTTTTCGTCATTATATGAGAAAATTATTCTTCGTTTAAAAATAATTATCTTTCAACTGTTGTTCTTGTAGCAACCGTAGGAGATAAATTCAAAACTTGCGTGTTATTTTATCGCTCACATTCTGAAAATTTCCTCTTATGAGTAAGAGATTTTAGTTAAAGCTGGATTTATTTTAATAAATAATGTATATTAAGATATTTCTTTTTCGTTTTACTCTAACTTTACCTTGAATAGTTAGGTCCTAATCACTAATTGTACACGTTTGTTATTTTGTATTTCCTAAAATCAAATTGTTTGATTTTTTGTTAAAATAATAATTTACCCGCTTGAAAAAAGTTTCAAATACATTACTCAATTTTCAGTACTAGTTGCATTTGTTGTATAATTTTGGTAAAATAGTCTTTAGGATGTCAACGACTGTTTGAAAACATTAAGTAATGTATTTCACAATCAAAATGTATTTTACGTAATGCACGGATATATTCTTATTTTTTAAAGATAGTGTTTTTCAGAGTGGCTTTTAAATGATTTTGTTTTCTAAAATAGCTAAAAAGTAAAAATATTTTGATATCGTGCTCTTTATGCTAGAAGCATGCAATATCATTTAGGTAGGGATAAAGTTTTCATCAAATCTAAACATGTGCAATTTTGCGTTATATCTCTTTTACATATATTTTCCTAACCAATATTATACTATACCTAAACTGCATTATTAATTATAGCATTAAAGTACAAACATGTATCTTTATTATTTTTTTAGCCAAACATTTGTTTAAATTGAAAATGGTTAAAGTCTGAAGACCGATTTAAGCTTGTAAAGATTCTTATTTCCGTAATGAGCTTACTATGTACCTCTGGTTAGTACATTTTAATAGTGTAGATACTAGATACATAACCAGACGATTCGTACATTAAATTCTGGAAACAAAAGAATAGTGTCTTAGCTACGTTAAAGATGTGTTCTAAGTTGATCACAGTCAAAACAAAGAATATTCGTTTTTTTTTTACGAATTGTGTGGAAAAGTTGGAGCAAAACAATAGAACGTTGATTACCGAATAAAAAAATATTTTAGATAACTCTAAAACACTTAGATTATCAAATCTAGTGGCAAACGTCTGCTACATCAGTGCTTTTAGATTTTTCAAAATAAATATATACATTATAAAATACGTTTCAGGCATCAATAGTGCAATTCAAGCAATAAATACTTTATACAAAAAATATAGTATTAAACAGCTATAAAATAATTTCACAATGCAAATTAGTGTCCTGTAATAACAGTTTGATTAAACATATAAGTCAGGAAGGATGCAAAAAATAAAATGACAATTTCTCACGATTTAGTTTTGAGTAGTGTCACTAGTAATCCTTATTAATACAAATTGCACGATATCGCATTTATTAACTACGTAATGCTCAAGAGCAGAGAATACGATATCAATGCATTCGATATTGTTTTGACTGATTACACAGATATTACAGCAATGGAATAGTGATAAGACTCGGATTTCATTCACGTTACATTACTTTTGTGTCAGACACAAAGGTCTAGCAGTCTTTGTGTAATAATGAATGATAGTATTATTTGATAGGTCTAATGGTGTATGCTGGATGCATCAAGCGTCTGAGTTTGATGGAATGGTTTTTCCGAGAATTCCTCCATGCGCTGTGAAAAATGATCATTAGATTTATTTTATTACTAGCTGACTCGGCGAACTCTGTTACGCCTTAAAGGCAATAAATAAGCAAATTTTTTTGCATTTATTATTTTTTTTATTAGAAAATACAAAAAAAAAATAATAATAATAAGTACCTACATTAATCATTCATTATTTTTTTCTGTATTTACAACCTATTTTACTGCCGTCCAGAAGCTGTCAGAACACGTGCTTTATGTCGCCCGGCGACAGAGGCTCAAAAAATGCTTAGTTAAAAGGATAATTTTTTCGGACTGCTTATCAACTGACTGCTCCATCCATAAATCCATCCAAACAAACTTTTGTATATATAATAGTAGTAAGAAGAACAGCCACTTAAATGCAGTCCAGAAGCTATCCCACGAAGCGCTTTCCACCTCTCAGCCTCAGAGGCGTAAAAACTCTTAAGTGACAATCGTTTCTGACAGCTTATCACATGTAAATTTCAAGGAAAGTAACGCGTTTGTTTGTAATTTACTTCACAAAAAAGTCAAATAACACTCAATGCACCGCTAACTTACAACCTGTTTGCTGCTGCCAGAACGTGTGCTTTATGTCGCTCAGCCATGGAGGTGTCAAAAAAGGCTTAGTAAAAAGGCTTAGCCAAGAATACAGAAAAGCTGGTAGCTACATAGATAATTTGCAACAAAAAATATATTGCGATCCTAAATTGATATAAAAAATATCCTATCATTTAAGTTGGACCATACTGAAACTGCGTGCAATTTGGTTAAAATCGGTTCAGTAGCTGAGGAGTCCATTGACCAAAAACACAGGGACACGTAATTTTTATATATTAAGATTTCTTATAGAATATTTTGATGAGAGTACATTGCGAAAGCGGTATTTATGGTTTTCAAACATTATATTTTTTCATACATAGTTATACATTTTCATACACTTAAACTACATTCTATACACTTTTTATGCATAGATAGAGATAAATTTGTATTTCCAAGGCATAAATGCATCTTTTAGAAATCAGCAAACGTCAGAACGTTTAAATTTGTCCAAATTGACAATTTTTCACTAATCTAATACTTTCTTTTATATATTATATGTAGGAGAAAATAAAAACACATCAATTATTAAATATTATAGACTTGATTTCCTTTATGTAAGAAATTTTAATGAAAAGCAAGTTTCAAAAATTGTATATATGTCTTATTCATTTCACACATTAATCTTCAACTTCTATCTTTTTACCACTTAAATTTAGATTTCGATATCAATTAACCGTGGCTTGAGCTGCTAATCTAATAATTTTTCATTGTTAGATAGAGAATTACGTGAAATTATCTAACGTAAATAAATAATGTACGTTTATTTGAAAAGTATTTGTTTCTTAAAAAATACTAGAAACAGTTTCAAGTCAAAACGGCAATTTTTTTTTTTAAACTTTAGTCCATACCATCGTTAATGCACACATTCATCAAAAGCAATTTACAATCTTTTGCTAATTTGTTGGTAAAGAACCTTCTCTTATGATTTAATTTTCAGTACCAACTGTATCAATATTGGCGACATTTTGGCCCAGCAACATTTTGGACCGGTGACATTTTCGGCCGGCGATATTTTAACCCCGCGACATTTTATCCGTATACCCTAATAACTTGCCTACTCAGTGTATATAATAAGCTGAAAATCTAAGTTATATCATTACTGTTTCTGTAGATAAAAGTGCATTAAGGCAAAAAATAATGTATACTTTAAATGTAAAGCTTCTTTGTTTTCATTTTCAGCTTTATTAAGAAGACGTAAGTTTTATTCCATTCTATACACGAAAACTCGACAGAACGGTTTTATTTTGTGTAGGCAAAAACGTTTTCAAAAGAAATAGTTTTATTTCACACAATATATAAACTGCCATGAATGAAAAATTGTTACGTCAGAGACTTTATTTCCCCTCTCTATCTGAATTCGCGCCTCATTTCTTTAGTTTCGTTACTCCAACTTCGATTTATGATCTTTGAGTGCGCAACACAGAACAACATTTATTATGTTTTATACTTATTTATAACTTATGAAGTATCTTCTTTAAAACGGTAAATAAGCAAGTCTAGCATTTTAAAATACTTCAATAACTCTACTATTGCTATTTATGACGGCTCTAAACGTTATACAAAATTCACGTATTTCCGCTTATGTATGTTTATTTTGCTTTTCTAACTCTCATTATTTCTGAGCATTTATTTTCCTTTTATTATAGTAGGATATAATACTTAAACCATGAAAAATGACGTCACGCATATACTTTCTGTATAAATTATGCTTTTTTTCATACATTTGTACTCATTGGGAATGTCCTTTGTAGCTTATTTTACATAAACATAGTATAATCAGAGTGCCTTGACTAGTTATCAAACATAGCATTATGTGTAGAAAGTCATACACATGGTTTTATTTAACGACACTAATAAAGTTAGTTAAATTGCTACTGCTTTCATATGTGCGGCATTCAATATAGTATAAATTCATCCCAGAAAAATTTTACTAATTATGAGCATTCAACAAAATATGAAACGAAATTATCAATCCGTTTTACTCAGTAATGTAGGATATGAAGTGAAAAGGGGGCGCCCCTAAGGCAGCGCAAGCACTGCGACCACAGGTCTATTGTACTATCATGTAGAATATACTGACACTCAAGTCTTTCTATGAGGTACTTTGCTAAGCATTCTGTTTACTAAAAGTTTATGCTCAAGTTCAATCTATCGTACTTATCATTACGTATTTCATTACTTGTGTGTTTCCTCGGCTATTGGTGTACACAGAAAAATACAATTTTGATTAATATACTACAGCACTTAATAAAAGAAAATTATCTCCAGGTATAATGACACTTAAGTCTTTCTATGGGATACTTTGCTAAGCATTTGTTTTACTAAAAGTTATGCTTCCTTTATGATCAAGTTTAATCTATCGTCCTTATCATTACGTGTGTGTTTCCTCGGCTATTGGTTTACTCAGAAAAATACATTTTTGATTAATATATTACAGCACTTAATGAAAAAAAATCATCTCCAGGTGTGACGATTTCGTAACAAGACATTTCTTTCTACAATTGAGGCATCATTGTTACCTGTAAAAGGGTAAAAATATATTTAGGATTAAGCATAAAAAAGTATTCATGGCTGTAGTTTTAAAACTGCTAATTGACAACAAAACCAATATGAGTGTTTCTAGCATTAGACTTTATATCAAACATACGCCTTTACATATATTTTTGTCGTTTGGATGATTAAAATAAATATTGAATCATTTACTGAAAAATCGCAAAATTGTTTAAACACTATATTAAACTTTTTTTTCGAAAATTAATAAAAAAATATCTAAAACAATTGTGATAAATTCCGTGTAATTAAGGGAAAAAAATAGTAGTTAAAAAGAATTAATTTCAAAAAAAAAAAAAACATTGCACAAAGCCCGGCTTTATACTCAGAAGATCATAGAAGAAAGGCAATGGCAAAGCCTTATAAACCAGGATAAAAGCAGTTAAAAATTCCTTGAGTAGAGATACAGCGGCGGAACTGTAAGGCCTAGGGCTTCCAACAGCATGATTGAGAATGAAGAATTCCTTTTCGTTCCTTATCTGCGCAACATGAAAGGCAAAGAAAGAACTGAATCAAACTTTCTTTCATTATAAAACTTACTGCCCGTCGGCTACAGGGATATTGCGGGACAAAAAGAAAGCATTTCTCTGAATTTAAGCAGTGGAATCGTGCCGTTTTCTGATATAACAAGCGGCCAAAAAGAAACGCTATTTTAAAGCAACGGATCCAAAAATTGCATTTTCTCGTATCTCTCACGTGCATGTCGACTTCGTTGAGTTCTTCTTAATTAATGATGTGTGATTGGGACAAAATATAATGAATAATTATAAATTAGTTTTAAGCTGAAATAAATGCACTTATTTATTTAAAAATACATGCAAATATTTTAGAGTCATGTTGAACATCGAGGCACGTGATAAAACACTTTACTGCAACAACAAAAAAAAAAGTTGTTTTTACGGTAGAATACTGACAGCAGAGGTTCCAGTTAAAAATGTAAAACGCACAGTAATAAACTGTAAAATGAGCAATTCTAATGCGTATTACTGTAAAGCAGTAATTTTGCAGTTTATTACCACACTTTTACAGTTTACTGCCACAAAATTAGCTGTATTATACTGTAAAAACACCAGTATAATATTGGCAGCAGAGATTTCAGTTTAAAACTGTAAAATGTGCCGTAATAAAATGTAAAAATAGCAATTTCACAGTTTATTAGTGCAAAATAAGCAATTTTTACAGTTTGTCACTATAAAATTAGCTGTATTATACAGTAAACATATCTATTTTTTACAGTCAATATATAAATATTGAACAGCAAAATTTTCCGGCATTGCCTTCTAGTATTAACACAAAACGAAAATACAATTAGCTAAGGCGAATAAGAATAAACTGCTAAATGAAACCAGACTGCGTCGTCTCACACCTTGGGTATATTTAAATAAGGGGTTTCCTATATCTGGTATAATATTGCATTATCATGTCCGAGGGTTGCAGTCTCGCAAAGTATGTTCTATAATGTCATTGTGCGAAATGGCAATTCTTACGGAATAGGCTAACTAAATTATGCAAAATCAATTATTGCCTGTTATCATTTTAACATTGTTGCCTATTGATTGCATTGATTTTTTTTAATCAATGCAGTGTAACTGTAGACTGAAATAATACTGTTTAAATCACAACTTACATATTCTCTGCATTTTTAACTTCTACTAACGAATCCATCTCCACAACTAGTTCGGGTACAATTAGTTTCAAATTTTAAAAAGAGTGATGTTTTTGTTAACATCTGTGAACTGTAATTGAATAAAACTGCATAGAGCATGTGCAAAAAAAAAAAAAAAAAAAAAATACAATGTCATAGTGTTAGATTAGGCTAGAAAACACTTCAAACAAGCACATGCCCAGTTGGTTGTGAATCAGTGCAGAAACATTTTAGCAATGTTTTTTATTCTCAATATCCATAATTCCAACATCATTCAACGAATTATTCACTAAATATTGCCAATAGTGTCAAATTGAAGCCATATTCGAAAAAGCATTTTTGTCGCCAAATAAGTGGCCGACTTGTCAATATGTCCGCTAATTCATTGTTTTTCTTTAAGTTCCCGTCAAAAACTTTGACTAAAAAGAAAACTTAGTGGTGTATCGCCAAGTAGTAGCCAAACAGCATTTTAATCTGCATTGTAATTAACATTGATTTGCCGCACAAAAGGTGTAAAATACCTGTTTTTTAACATCCGAAGGTGAAAAGAGAAGGTGCAAAACTAGACCTTCCTCAGAGCCTACATGCGAAATTTCAATCTTCTACGGTTTACCATTTCTGAGTTATGCGAGATACATGCGTACTTACGCACATACGTACCTACTTGTATACATACGCACATGCATACACACATGTATACGCACATGCATGTAAAGTGTACACACGCATACGCACATACATACATACATACATACATACATACATATGTACAGATGTCACGAGAAAAGTCATAGTAATTAACTCGAGGATGATCGAAATGGATGTTACGGTTGACCATAGGTTTATTGGTACATATGTACTTACGAATAGACCGAAAAACTACTCAACATTTAGTCAGGGATGAGTAAACGGAAGCTTAGGAACACATTTAAATGAAAAGGTTTTCGTTGTTACAATACTTCGTTTACTATGAAAACCAAAGTAAAAAATAAATTTTAAAAGTTCGCCAACATGACTAGGAATCCCATAATGCTTGAAATTTGAATGTTGCTCTACTAATGTAGGAAATATCTTGAAAATCTTTAAACTAATCCCTACTTTTTAACACTAGACAAAGAAAATGAACCCCGTGTTAATATATTTTTTTCTTTTCATTTGTTTGTTTAATTGTTTTTTTTTTTTTGTTGATCTATTGCTTTATTAGTTGATAAGTTATTTAAATTATGCACAATTAAGTACAATAAATGGATAAAATATACAAAAGATTAACAATTGATGATATGGTTTAAAAGTTAGAAACGAAGGGAGCAGCAAAGTTAGGGGAAAAATCCCTAAAAATAAAACTAAAACTAAATAAAATTAACTAAATAAAATTCATCAACATCTTTTCAGCAAATGTTTTAATCAAACACAGCAAAATATTATGTTTTAACTTCTCTTTATTTGTCTTAAAGACGTACGGAAAGTCAAAAGTCACTGAATATTTTTTTTTCTACTTTAAGCAAAATAAATAACCACATATATCTCTGGCAAGCTTAAAGTTATTCCAAGACACAACCCCTTCTTGTCGTCGATTCCACTTTAAAAACCTTCTTCTGAGCTCTTACCAAAAGACAGATCCTCTCTTTTTTCCAGAATCCTTTTATAAGAGTTACGCTCCTTACGTATTCAGAGTTAGAAGATTAACTCGAAGTCAGGGTGTATGGCGGGGTTGAGGAGCTTGTCTCTGGTGTTATGAAATCGTCTGATCGTGATCACTCTAGCCTCTTGAACACGTAGCAATCAGAGTTTGTTTCTGGTTTGAGGCATGCGGGCTTTTGTCTTATTGGCTGAGTATCTTTAGGGAAATGGTTTTTTTGCTTAGGGGATTTTATACTCATTGAACATTTCTGTTTTGTAGTTTTTGGGTTTGTGTAGCTGCCAATGTTTACTTTTGTTATCAACTTTAGAAACGATTAAACTTTTGTTGCTTCGGATATATTAGATTTAATTTCTGAAATGAATTGTTTAAGGCAGCGAAACAAGAGTGCGATGTGCCGTGAAATTTCATTTCGCGTGTTTGTTAGCATTTAAATTAAAAACTGTAATGATGTTTTAAACGAGAACTATTTAATGATGTTCATATTCCATCCTGACTTAAATATTATTTATTTTTTGTAACGGTATGTTCTTACTTTTTTTAATTTTTGCAGCTTTCGAGTTTTCTTCTAAAAGATGTAAAGATGTTTTCTTATTGTTGGATTTGCTACAATTTATTACATTTACCTATACTTGTAGTATATGGTAGCATTATAATTATAGATTTAAGTTTATTATACTCTTAATCTTAATGTCTTAGTATTGCTCACTGGGCCCATTTTTTTTTACTAAAAAGCCGACTCAATGGATATTCTTACAAACTGTTAAGAAAATTCCTAATTTTTAGCTTTAAAAGATCAGAATAATTGTGAGATCCCGGTTACTTAGCAAATAATTCTTGTAGGATATCCCTACTTCTACTTTTATACTGGTTTATTGCACATTGCTTTTTTAAACATGCAGCTATGTTTTTGTTTGACTAAGAGTTTCAATTTATTAAAGATGGCAAAACGTTTTATTTTATTTACTAATAACACTTAAGTAGATATATGTTACATTCATCGCACACAGGTAGTAGTAATATATAAAGGTTTTTGTGACAATTCAAAACAGGTTAACTTGATGAAATCATTAATCATTAAAAATGAGTCCATGATTTATATTAGTCTTTACAAAAATTACAGCCGCTAGAAATGCAAAAAGCTGCAAACAAAAAGTTTTTTTTTCTACGTGATAAAACAAGCATTACTTTTAATTACCTACAGTTAAACTAGAGCTAAATTAATTACCTTAATAACCACAAATGAAGATAATGTTATAACTTTGCCTTGTTTTTAACAAAATTTAATTAGGTGTGATACTTTAAGGAACGAAGAAATAAAAATGTAAATAGTTGCATGTTTAAATCAAAGATGATTTAGTTTAAGAAAAAAAAAAACTTACTTATTTTTGTAAATTATGAAATCATGCCAAACATAGCATAAAGTAATGTCGCTATTTATAGGTATAATGGGAAACGTTTCAATAGTATTCTTATGTTTTATTAAGAAACATAATTTTACTTACTTTACTATGCTTATATAAGTTAAAACATTAGAGATGTTACTCGAAAATGTAGCAGCTTGAAAGAAAAAAAGCATACATAAATTAAAGATGTGGATCACAAATAATAAAAGGTCGTTCAATCTGATGTTAAGAAACAATTACCTAAAAGAGTACCCTTGTATAATAGATTACTATTAGTAAAATTTCTTTCTCTTTGTGCGTTTGTGAATGTTGAGATGAAATTAGTCTCATTTATAAATGCACCAATTAAAAATAAAAAGAAAAATAGAAAAAATTTCCCCCTACCTCCACACCACGAAACAACTATTTTTTCCCTCTTTTTTTTCAAAAGCCTTTAATCAAAACTCTTTTTCTGAAAAATATTTTTTACCAAATGGAACTTTTAAAAAAATCAAAAAGATTGAAAGCACTACAAATGGCAAAAAAAAGAGAACACCCCATAAAAGCATTTGAAGACGAAAAAAATTGCCACGCCTGATTTGTTTCATAAGGGGAAAAAATGTCATTTTTTTATCGCTAATTAATTCTGTAAAGAATTGGAGACAACATTGTCATTTTTTTTTCTTTCGATATTATGACTTAAAGGTTTACAAAAGTAATAATTAAGCGAGCCAGTTAATGAAGCTCATTTCTTATTTCCACTACAAATACTTAAATGGTAAATATTTAAAATTTAATATAAAATTAGTCTTGTATTTTTATGCCACTGTGTTTAACTTAGAAGGAAAATGTCGCTTACATCGCGTGTTTAATAATTAGTAGAATTAAAATATTTAATATTTATTGATCTAACGAGATTAATGAAATCTAAACCTAGGATTTTTTAAACAATTGCTGAGCGTAATAAATTGTACTGTATTCTGGTTATTAGAATAGAGCGAGATGCGTTTCTATCCAAATTCTTTCTTATGTACTTGTGTTTTTAGCCATGGTATTAGCCATGGTTAGTTATTTATAGTATTATTTTACGTTATTTTTTATCCACGCGAGCCAAGAAAGGAAGTTTTGAAGGTTACATCTATTAATCTTAATTTTCTGTAGGAGAAGACCGCCTCTATTTCACACCCTCAGAGTAAAAGCTTACCCAGGTAGCACAAAAAACCTTTAAACGTTTTAAAAACGTTTTAAAGCGGTTGTTACAACGTTAATAACCATTTTACAACCTTTAAAAAACGAAGTGTGCTACTTGGGTAGTGTCGCTATGAACGAAAAACGTTTTGAACAAATTTGAAAAAGTCAAGATTAAGAACGAAAATATTTCTAAAAGGGATCACACGACACAGAAAATGTTACAAAAATGCATAACTAAACTCCATTGTTGTTTTTCATGATTTGTAATGTCTTTACCTTCGTTCTTGTAACAAAGATCTCAGTTTTAGGTATTTTGTAATATTTTCAAGTACATTTTGCAACTAATTTCTTCAATGCCTGCTGCAGAAAAGTCACTGATATGAGGCACATGTCTATTCACAGGACAGACTTATATTCTTGAGAAAAGCCATTCTTAACATTTCAAAGCCACAGTCTGCATCTTATCATAAGACAAGTGAATAGGAGGGGCTAGGATGAAGCATGATACTCTGTGGCAAAGTGGGGAGGGGGCCAAAAATGTTAAAAACTGTTTGACATAGTTTTGGAAGGCAATTAAGCTCTAGGGCATCGTAGATTTTCAGCAAAATATTAAGCTGTAAAAATCTAGCTCAACACCGCCTAAACCATTTGATTACAGGTACAGGAACTTAAAAAACGGAAATATTTTTCAAAGTTGGAAAAGAAGAATGAATTCAAGAGTATATGCATCCATGCATGTATAGAGAGCTTAATTTACGAGTTTCGTAAAATTTTACTCATTTTTTTTAAAGCTATAAGAAAATGTCTTCTACGTTCTTATCTAAATCCGCTGACTACACATATTGCGCTAACTCAGAGAAAATGATTGCCAAAGAAAAGTCATAAAGATGTAGTACTACGTCACGTGATAAAAGTAATTGCATAGTCTATTGATTTTTTTTTCTTTCTCCTCCTTCAAATGCAGTTTTTATGCTTTTTGAATTAAGCTCGGAATAGCGCAAGGAGTAAAATGTGCTAGATTGAAACGAAATGACATCAATATTAATAATTTTTACTTACTCTTATTTAAATACCCTTTTATCTGTGAATCGTTAACCTAAAATTACATTAAACTTTTATATGGTGTTGAATAAAGTCTGTAAGTTGTACGTTAAATTATTCTGCCACACTATTTCTTTTTAAGATGTGCATACGAATAATTTTTGTTTCCTTTCATTTCATATTTTGTGTTAAAATATTTACTGTAAGGTACGAAGAATTAGACTAGGAAAACATGCAAGTATTTTTTATTATTTGTTAAGTGAAAACTAGCTCCAAAAGGGAGTGACCATATTTTACATGAATATAAATTTTTAAAGGTGATTTTCAGAAATTAATATTTTTTTTTCAACGGAGCACACATTAAAATGACCAATATTTGTAATGTTCGTTTCGAAAATTAAAACACAGTAAGAAACTAGTAATTCATATGATAATCTAACATTTGGTTGACTCTTATTTATTATAAGCATAAAAACATTTGAGTACGTAAAATAATAAAATCTGTGCTTGGAAATTAAAGATTAGCATTTTTGTCGTTGGCAAAAGATAAAATAAAAATACCAAATCCGTATTGTAACGCTATATTGCTAATACGTCAAGAAAAGCTACCACACGGATCTGAAGTATTAACACGATAACTAGTCAGTTATCTTTATCGTTGTAGGACATATTTTTAAGTTCACTATGCCAAATTTTATTGGTGACTAGTTTATTACTCGGCGTTGCCCGGTATTGCATTATGTTTAACTTATTTCATGCTAAAATGAAATAGGTGAGCCTTAAATTGATAATGCATTGTTAATCGTTATCTTTGTTGGAAAATACTTTTTTTTAATGTGTTAAATTTTATCAATTTGTATGCTTATGGCTTATCTCTATTACTCTATATATTCAAAGTTTAAAAAAAATGGCCATTTTGAGACAAAACATTTCAATTTTAAGCTTTTATTTATTTTTTTTAACATTTCAAAACCATGCCTATGTGAATTCTAGTACATAAAGGAACTTATGTGCCAAGTTCTATGAAAATCCAATGAAAACTGGATTTGTATAAGGAACAAATATATATATACAAACATGCATCCATTTTTATATATATATTTTTACTTAGCGCAACTTTTTTAAAAATAATATAACATCTAGAAAATGTATAGGAGAAGTATTTGCTATACGCAAAAATTATAAATATTATACTGCTTAAAACGATAACAAAACTACAGCACAGTAAGAAAAAGTCAAACAATTCATTCTTTTCTTTTTATTGCAGTTTGTCCAGAAGAGCAGAAAACAGACCGCTCCAGGAGCTGGCAGAAATCTCGGACTCTGTCGAGACCAGCAAGAAGGGCAGACACAGATCTCGTCCCATACTTCGATAATTCCACAAGCAGAAATGTAACCACAACTTCTGGGAAAACAGCTTACCTTCCATGTAGGGTGAGGCATCTTGGAGACAGAACTGTAAGTCACAGTTTCAAACATTTAATGTAAATTTGTACTGTTATTTTAGTTTTAGAGTAGAATATTACCAGAAAGGGTGACTTTGATTGTTTTAAAGGAGGTTTTTGATTCAATTCCAAGGTAAGTTTTACGTTAAGAACAAGTTAACGAAGCAAAACATCTGGGAATTAGTTATATGTCAACAATTATTGACAATTATTGAGTTACATACTGAAATGTTGACGTTTTTTTCCTAACGGAGAACCCGTATTTCCTGAACTAGTATCTTCCCTTCTAAACTGCAGTAAGGACTCAAATGAAAACTTTCGATGATAACGGTTGCTTCACAGGTAACCATTAAAGGTTAGTACTGATGCTAAACATCCGATTACTGCAGCCTCCGCTGTTCTCCGTTGATGAACCTACTGGACCTTGAATTGTTTAAATCTCGTGTAACACATAAAAGAGTAGGGAAGAGCGGATATACAGGCTGTTTTTTGAGTTGTATTTCGTAAGATTTTTTAGTTATTAATTTTATAGCAACTAAAGTCGAAAAGGAACAACTTACCCCGACTTAGGGCAAGTTGTCTAGTCATTTTTTTTTTTACAAATCTAAAACATAATTTGTAAAAAAAAAAATGATATAAGTATGACTTTATTTTAGGCTACAACAATATCGTTTAAATTATCAGTTGTTATTCTCATATTTACGCCTTTTTACTTTCTTTCACCTTGTAAAGGAAGTATTGTGAAAACGAAAAAAAAAAAATCACTCAAATTTCGGTCTAAATTTTGATTTTGCTCACCCCCCGAATGAATGTTGAGTAGTTTTTTCGACCTATCAGCACGTGCGTATGTACCAACCAATTAAACAAGCAGCCAAAAAGTCCTTTTTGACCATCCCCGAGTTAACTACGACAAGTTTTCTCGTGACGTCTGTATGTACATATGTATGTGCGTATGTATGTATGTATGAATGTATGTGCGTGTAATGTCGCATAACTCAAAACATGTATGCCGTAGAAACTTCTATTTTAGTATGTAGGCTCTGAAGGGTTTCTGGTTGAGCACAGCCCCTTGTGGTTGTATTTGAATGTTCCCAAGGGGGTCTTTTACTCCTTTTTTAGGGGAAACGAATGCTAATTTTTTTCCCAGATTTAGTGATAGGATTTGGCTTGACCACTTGGCTATATATTGCCGAACTTTTAGTCGCAAAGTGTTTTCCGCCAGTTTGGCAACATAACGCCAATTTGGTGACAAATTTGGCGATAAAATGTTTTTTGTAAAACGTTATTTTGCATTAATTCGAGACAAACTGGTGGTGTAAATTGTTATCTTGTTTACTCTAAGGCACTATTTTAGACGATTGATTTCTTTTTTGTAATGGATGCCGGAAAAATATCGACTTTAATAATCTAATCGAGACTTTTAGACACACGTCACTTGACGAAAGTTTTATTCTATACGTGGACCGTGCAAAGCCGAGCAATGCATCTAGTAAATAGTAAATTATAACACATTTAAATGGTAATATACAGTAAATTAAAAAATAACATATGGAAATTACATTTCATAATTAACTGCTTCAACAGCTAAAAAGCTAAGATAATTGGTTCAGTCTTTAGCTTACCAAAATTTGAAAGAAGAAGAAAGTTTCCTTTCCTAGCTTTAAAAACAAAACAATACATTTTCCGAAATGAAACACTTTAAAAAGAACGTTGCAATGTCGCAATTTATACGATATTTGGTTAGTCTTTGTGTTTTGGGTACCCCTTTCTCGCTAAATGGGAGATAGACGCGCCTACTACTGTTTCCAAACGTTGCCAAAATCAATATTGCTAAAATGCGAAATCTATGAAAATGAAAAAAAAAACATCCGCCAAATCTTTTAATTAAGTCATTAGTATATTGGAAACAGGGTTGCCAGAAAAATACTACGCTCCTTATTTGGGCCGAAAAAATACTACCGTAGTATCAAAAATACTACGTCTGGCAACGCTGGAAAAAGAACGAAACAAAAAATGGTATGAACACGTAACCATGGTAACAACATGAAAAGTCGATTTCCGTTGATAAAATAATTCATTTCAGCTCTCTTTTCAAACAAATTTTATTCTCGAGCTCAACCATTTTAGAATCGTTTGGCTTGCTTTACTGAAGGTAAGCCTTGAATTCCAGGATTCTAAAAACAATTGATACAGCTCTCCTGATGATCGTAGAAACTTCGAAAAGACTTCATTTTGTGCAGACAATTTCAAGCTTTTGAATGACGTAAGACTTGAAAATGTGTATGAAATATTTCTTCTCTATTTTATCGAATTTCCGCCAAGAATTCGAATAGAAAAAGAACGAAATAGAATTTTCAAAAAATCGCTTTTAGGTGCAAAACTACATGCTACAAACTAATTTTGTGCTAAGTGGCATGAAAATCAACCAAATGGTTTTGGCGCTACGCGCCAAAACCATTAATGGCTACGCGCGTAACAGACAGAAAGAAAGAAAGAAAGAAGGAAAGACAGACCAACCTTCAGCTTTATTTTTAGTAGAGATATGCGTATTTAGTTGCAGCATAAATAGTACACATGAATAGGGACAAGGCATTCCTTCGGGATAGTCGGTAATTTTTCTGTGGCAAATTATTCTGCGGAACAACTTGCCCCCGAAAAAAGGAACAACTAGCCCCAAAAGCACATGTCTTTTAAAAATCAAATTATAGGTTAGAAAACGAAACATAATTGATTTCAGCGCAGGGAATTAGGGTGCACAATCTATTTTTACATAAAAATACCGTAGAGCAAAGCTTTAACTATTGTATTTAGTGTATATGACCAAAATCATCAAAAACGAAAATATTTACTTTTGTAGATCAGTGGTGCACGTACTCAACTTTTGATATACCGGACGCCACTGGGCAGGCTAAAATAGCTGTCATTTGTGCGCTGTAACATTCTGTTTCACAATGTATTGTCAAAATACATTTATCTTTTTTCTTAGCTGAGCTATTTCAAAGGTAACAACTTACCCGCGAAACTTCTGGCCCCGCTCTCCCCTACTTATTTTTATATCAAGTACTACGCATACGAAAAAAATACATATATTTATTGTAACGTTTATAAGGTACATATGTTTTGAATGCAACTCTGAACACACACCCATATTTAACATGTATTTGATTATAATACAAAAAAAAAAAAAAAAAAACAACAACAAAATGACGAAAACTCATAATCTCAGCATATTGCATAGTCCAATTTAAAAAACAAATACATTTGTACAGGATTAAAATAGTAAAGAAAGAAATATTTCTCCTACTCTTAGAAAGACAGATTTTCCGTTATCCGTCATTATTTGACTTACTCCAGTAAAACAACAAATCAATTTTCATATTTTCCCTTAGAAGTATCATAGTCATATTTTTCAGCCTCTAAAAAAATTCAATGTTTTGCATACTTACTTACCATTCGGCCATCCCATATCCAACTTAGTCCCAAGTTCCCAATACTTCGAACGTATTGCTTCTTTCTTTATTTATTTATTAGTTTTATATATTTTATCCGCTATTTTCGAATGCGAAAAAAATACTTTTCCAAAGATGATCCTGAAACAAACCAGAAAAACAGTTCTGCGTTGCAAAAATAGTATTGTCTTTTATAATATTGTTTTTGCTTTTTGCGAAAGTCTCAGCTGTTTTTGGTGCTGCTATTATTGCCTATAAGTCTTGTTTTCGCAATCCACCTCAAAACCTTTTTCGCTGCTTTCGGGTTTACGCTTGGAACCCATCTGGCGGCCTTCTGTGGCAACAGAAAAGTGGTGGAGATCTGGAGGTATGGAAATATTTTTTTCTCCATAAAAATTCGCTTTTAGTTGGAAAAAATAACTGCGGAAAAGTTTGAGATTAGGCTGTCCAGAAAGAAAAATAAACAAGAGTTGGATTTTTTTTTCTAATGGGCTTTAGAACATAAGATTTTGAGAAATTTCTTCCAATTCTAAAGCAGTAAACATTTTTATTTCAATGAATAATGAAAGAAAAATGCAGAACTTAAAACTCAGCAACTGATATTTTATATCTTTTTTGCTAATTTTTTTGTTAAAATGGGTATTTATTTTCTTGACGACTTGACGATGGAAAACTTTAACCTTTACTTTATGTAAGGGGTTTATTGTTTCCCAGTCTTATTAGTATTCTGCAAAATTGTATTTCCAATGAAGTTATTGTTAGGCTAATATTGCGAAGTTTTCAAACGTTGTTGTAATCTAATATTTTTTAAAGTAATTCTCTTCAGGCAAATGTTTTAAAATATCTATTTTCCAAATTCTTGAGGAAAAATCTATGAATTTATAAAGGTACTTATGTAAATCACCTTTTCGTCTTTGAGTTTCTTTGTTTGCTTTTGCGTTTGAAAGACGAAACTGTGCGTAGTGCTTTAATAAATAATATTTCAAAAGTATTTTCTTTTAGAAAAATAAGTAAACTTGCATTTTTTTTCTTTGCATTTCGTAAACCCCTTCCTGTTTCAAGACTTTTTATATGGTATGATGAAATAAAGTATGATTTCAAGAAGAAACGGTATTTGTTTCACCCTTTTTGAGTATTTTCTTTTCTTTTAAGATGGAAAGTAAATGACATTTTTCTGCATAAATTAAAACACACATACACACCAATACTTTTCACCGCAAAATAATGTAATTACTTTATAAAAAATAATTATTGTGCGTTGATAATTTTATTCTACATACTCTGAGAAATATTTGTACTGTACATTTTAGGTTAATGCTACAGATAAGGAGCTAAATATGTAAACAAACGAACATTTCGTGATTTTGTAATCATTTGTATTATTTTGCAGTTATGTGTCATGTAAAAAATATTATATGAAAATTTTGACCAATTAGTAGAGACAAATTTGCCTTCACGATTGCTCAAGTTTTAACATGAAATTGGTTTCCCGATAAAAAACTTAGTTCAATAAACTATTAATTGTATGGTTCTGGGGAGTAGAATATTGGTTATAGAAAAACACTTTGTTAAAATTTTTTTATAAATTAAGAGTATGTATTCACAATCACCATCAAAGTCCCTACATTTTTTTTCATTCGATAAAGTTACGGAAAAACATATGAACACCTCTTAAAATACAAATAAAATGAAGCTTTTCTAAAAATTGAGACAAAATAAGAAACTGAATTTGGCTAGAGTTTTCAACAATGCTCGAAAAGTCCCTTCCCATTTCAGGTTTCCTCAACACTCACGGATGATTTCCCGGTTTGTACACACAAGATTATTGCTCTGGTGGAATATTGGAAACATTTATCGCTACGCATGCGGTAACCAAAGTTAATTTGCAAAATCCGTTATCAGTCGCTCGCCCATCTGAGTGAGGTAGAGTTTATGAAGTTATAAAGCAGCAACTCTCTCTCTTCTCACAAGGACTCATTGATTTATCTGCAAAAGCTATAGCAGTCAGGCGCCCGATTTCGCAAAATTGACAGCTTCCGAAAGTTTCTTCCGCTGCTTGTTCCTGTTTGTACAAGGATTTCCGAAGCCGAACTGAAGAGGGTCGGGGGAAGGTCTCCCGGATATTGGAGGGGAGTGCTGTGTCAATTTTTATTTAGTTTTTATGCTGAAGGGAGCAGTTGCATATTGAAACACTTTGAAGGAGAAAAAAATGTGCTGTTCAAATAAACCGCTAGGGATTTGGTGCAGCCTCATTCACTGCGTTTTTTTTCCTCTCTCTTACGGAAAAACAGCTGTCTTGTTGCAATAAAATTTAAGTATACTCAATCACAAATATTTTTAAAAATTTAACAGACACGTTTTTTTTCAAAAATACATCGTCGTTATGGAACACGTGATTACAAGCTCTTTTTTCGCATACTTTCCCGTTCAAGTAAAGTAAATGTGAAAAACAGAATTAAAATAACGGAATAAAAGAAACAATGCGTCTTAAAAATATTGCATAAGTGCAAAAAAATTTAAAATGCGTGCAGCAGTAAAAAAAAAAAACGCAAAATCGAAAATATTGGTTTTGAGAAGGGAAAAATGCATGTTTGTGTCGGTCTGTCTGACGGTCAATCTAAAATCCACCCCCCCGCCCCCTATAACTTAAAATAGATAGTCTGATACGAAAAAAACTAATAACGATATCTCAGTCCCGTATTTTACTTTCGATTTAAAAAAATTTTAACAGCTTAAAAAACCTGTCCCCTTTTTAATAAGTTTTGAGTAAACAGCCCGATTCAAACAAACTTCTTTGTTTTTAAAAACATATCGGCGAGGACATACATTTTCAGTCTTGTATAATTAAGATAATATTGATCAGATGCTAGACTGCCGATGTTGATAAAACGGAAAAGCAGTCTCGTTTAGATCTGGACGGAACATCTTGTTCGGCTTTTGGCTTACCAAAGCGAACCCCCCCCCCTTTTTTTTTTTTGCTTAATTCTTACTTGAGACATGCTTTTTATAGTAAACTAATACGCGAAAAATATTCTTATACCTTACCAACTTCTTAAAGAAATTTTAAAAGTCAAATTGTGCTGCTAACAGTACCATATGTAACTTTTCCCATTTTTCAAATATGATCTAATGAGATACTAGCTGTTGTAGTCAGGCTCTAACAAGTTTGCTTCCGATATTCTTTCTTTATCTTTTGAAGACCACAAGCGCTAAGGTAGAATATATAAGTTTTTACTGTTAAAAATGTATACTCAGTATTTATTTATTTATTTTCAAAACAGCTATTCCTTATTTTGTTTTTGTTTTATTTATATTATTTTTTGTTAATAAAAAAAGAAAAAAAGAACCTAAACGCACATATAAATACTAATAAACATTCGTTTAGAGTTTATTGTTGATGTATTTATGAAAAATATTACCACTAACGAAGTATTGTGAAATTTTTATGAGCAGTCTAAAATAATATATTTAAGGTTTAAATTAGGTATACATAAATTTTATTTGAAACTTGTATCATTGTTGCCGTTTTTTTTTCTTTGCATGAAACTAAAACTGTTAGTGATACTAGAAATAAGCAACTCTTATAAAAGAACATTTTTGTATAAATCATAACCTTGGTGTAAAATATGTATTTTAAATATTTTTAAAAAATATTACTGCAGGAGCTTTAAATGGTTGCCACTTCTAGAAATTAAGTGTAAAAAATATATTTTTTTCCTTCTAAATGCGCCAGTCACTTATTCAAGTGCGTAACCTCTTTCAAGTGCATCTACATAACGATGACTCTCTAATATTTTCGTAAACACGCGAAACAAAATAAGTAACACTTTAGCTTTTGCATACATGCCACTAGTAATTGTGACCAGATTTTGTATTAATGCACGCAATTCGTTTAAAATCTTGCATTAATTCCCCCTAGTGGTAAAAAGGATACATTGTAACGGAAATCAGTTTCCGATAATCCTTATCGATCACGTCACATGGTTTTTGTTTTCGGACTTTGTTTATTTTCGAAAGTTACTGTTAATTATCTGTTATGGATCTTTACATTGAAGAGCGTACAATAGAGTGCTTCTTTATAAGTGATTTCAAGCGTAAATATAACATTTAATGATTTAAGCTACCCTTTTACATTATTAGTCTATTAGATGTAAACTATTACGTAACAAATATTTCAAAGGTAATGAACGTTACTAACGTGAACGTTATTTAAAGGTTATAAGCGGTACTTCAATTCAATTAAAAGGTCAATTCTTCAATCAAAAATACAGTAGAAATTGTGCCTTTACTTTAGGCATCTCATTCTATTTTAGTGGACAGTAAAATCGAGATTTACGTTTCAAGGAAAATCTTGACATAATTGTTACCCTTTTTAGAAAGAAGATTCGATTTTGTGAACCAGTGTGGGTTCACTTGAAAGGGCAAGAAAGAAGCATTGAGAAAGGTATAAAAAAAGAGAACATAACACCAAAATCCTTAACAGGGGCAAGTTGCATCAACCTCCTAAAATACCATAGGAAAACACTACTGTTTCGTAGAAAAAAGCGTCATAAAAATAAAACAATCAAAACATCAGCTAGAGTCATTAAAATTTAAAAAAATGTCGATTTGTCTTTTGATTGCAAGGAGTGCTGTAGTTGAAGAGGGAAACACATTGAGTCCTCCAAAGAAATGTTTTTTATTCTGTAAAAATGATTTCAAAGTAAAATAAATTGGTTTCAAACCACCTTTTATCTTGATCCCCACAAACTTCAAAATAAGTTCCCCAAACATGTGTTTTCTTACTACATTAGCTGTTTAAATTGGAGCTTCCACCTAAAAATTCCTAGTCCAAATCTATTCATATCAAAAGATGTTTCGAAAACAAATCCATTTAAAATTAAATAGAAATAACTATCAACCAAGTTGCAGTGTATTTATCCACTTCTCTTCAAGGCGCTTTTTACCAGAAATGAGAAAGTTTAAACTTTATCCAATTATGCATGTGCCACATTACGACGAAGGTCACGCTCTAGAAATAGACTCTTTTTTTTTTACGAATTCTAGTATTAAAGATGTTGGAAAGGCTTTGACTTTGCATTTGAAGTAGAATAACTACCTCACACCTAGAGGTGTATCGAAGCAAATGTCTGTAGTTCGTTGTATTGTTCACATTTATTGTCTACATTTTAAGCTGAAATTTTTTGTCCTTTAACTAGGGATGCACCGATTAATCGGCAGTACCGATTAATCGGCCATAATCGGCCACTTTGCCGATTATTAATAATCTGTAATATCAGGTCGATTAATCGGCGGGTTTTATTTTTTTTTAATATTACTTTTAAAGTGCACCTTTATTAAGAAGTTATGATGAATGATTTTATTAATAGTTATGATTATCCTCGATATCATACGAAGATATCATATATATACGAAGTTTTAAATAAATTTAATTCTCCTACTTTGAATAAATACACACATACACGATTTTGCAAAGCTTTTCATGTGACGATGTTTTTCTCTTTAGCATAGTGCTTTTAGATAACCTCTAACTTTTAAAAAATAAAAGTCTTGAATTAAATTACTACTAATAATTAAAAAGTTCAATTAAAAATACCCCTAAATTGAAGAGCTCACCATAGACTCCCCTCCCCAACCCACCTTTTTTTTTTTTTATCTCTAGTTAACATAATTAACAATGTGTTAATGCAACATTATTGACAAGATTTGAAAATCGATTCTGTGACATACGATAAAATTTTGCTATCATTTTGCGAAAAGTAGAAAGATGAAAAAAAAAAAAAGAATCTCAGAAATAAATTACGTACTATTTCTAAACTAAGATCTGTAAAAGTAAAAAAAAAAACAGTGACGGTGAAATTGGTCGTATTAAAAACAATCGTCCTTATCATTAATCGGCTCAGCCGATTAATCGGTAATCGGTAATCGGCCAATTTGCTTATCGGTGCATCCCTACTTTTAACCCTTTATGCCCCAAATTAATTTAGCAATGAAATTATATAAATATACATTTTTGGTTTTTGTAGTTGAAAATACATCAAACAACAAATATACCGAGTATAAAATTTTGAAAATCAGTAGGGTCCAAGGACCCCTAAGCCTTAGGGTCCCTAAGAAAACTGTCTTCGATCTCAGATACTATCTGTTGGCCTCTGAACAATGTACAAGGAGAGGGACTTAAAAGCTTCGGCATGATTCCAGCATTTTAGAATTCATAATACTAAATTAATACAAGCGGGACTTCAGAGTCCCGTCGGAGCATAAATGGTTAAACCATTTTTGTATATCGTTGAAGAACACTCTGAAAAAACCGTACTCAGCTAAGTCGTTAATGGATTTTCATGTTTAGCAATGGTTGGATTTTTAGTAAAATACCCTTTCCCTCTCTTTTTGTTTGATCTTTCAAAATTAGATCGCATCGGTTGAAGTCGCGGAAAATTGGAAATGGCTTACCGGCTTAAGGTCAACAACGAACTACCACCTTTACGTCCGTTGCTACTTAACCACCTCACAGCAGGAGCCCGTCTTAAACCTAGATCAGTATTCACAATCTATGCCCAATGTAAGCAATTATGAAATTTGTTCGGGTATAATGTATTTATAACTCGATAACTTCCCAACCTTTACATCATAAATTTGCGATGACGTATCGACTGACGCAGCTACGCTAATGCGGCATGAATATTCAGAGCGTGCGAGAAATCGTATGATTTATCAGTCGTTTCCTAAACCTCCGGATGAGATATTGATTTTCACATTTCTATGCTCAGAGCCGCGTTTTATTCCTCCCTCACCAAAAGAGCATGTTTTCCGCTTCCATAAAAATTATTTTCCAACGGGAAATTCGAACCTGAGCCTTTGGCTGAAAATGAATTTGATACTGTAAATGGTTAGAGGCTTTATTGGCGACATGATTTATTAGTCAAGGCATAAATAGGTCAACCTGTGTTGATAAACCATCTAGCGATATTTCACGGCGTAAAAATATCAACACCGTTCGATAACAATGTAGGATAAGCATCGGAAATGAAAAGATCTCTGTATAATAGAGGTTCGTGGCAGTTTGGGAAACGTTGGGAAAATGTAAAAATCATTTATTTTCCGGAAGACGCATTCACATCTCTTTCGCTGC
>JAXGGA010003528.1:0-101212 GCA_038373865.1 Uloborus plumipes | reverse complement strand
TCCCTTATCACGGATTGGTGAAGATCAGCAGTGCCCCAATGAGAGGTCACGGGAGGCAACGGCGCACGCAGACAAATCATTCCAGAGGGGGCTGAGCAGAGACTGAGAGAAAAGAGGGCGCAGGGAACTTCACAAAATTTAGATGAGAAAAAATTAAAAAGTTATCTTAATTAAAGTAGGGGTTCCCCAACAAGTGCATGCACTATTTTGGCAAATTTGTACTTGGATAATATTAATTTTGAGATTTACTTTACTATTGCTCCCAATGTTCTGTTTCAATTAGGGGAGAAGGGGGCACATAGGCACATGTGAACGAACGATATTGTTGAGAAACTGCTCAAACTTAGTAGATTTTGAACCATATTATTTAATTATTTATTTTATAAATTGCACATTTATTTTAAATTGATACTTTGGCAGGTGGCGCTGTAACGAAGTACCAGTTAGTTGCCTTGATAGCACTCGCCACTTGCACAACTGCTAGAGCTTAATGCTTGTCATGCAACATGCATGAGGCCAGATTTTCGAATGTTGTATTTCAGCGAAATAAAGCGCTATGAGTTAACAACTGTCTCCTTTGTGCCTGAACAAGTGATTCTATCATATACAGCTAAGTATTTTAATATTTATCGATCCTTATATATTTAAAGTTCCTCTTTGTTGGTGAAGTTCTTCTGCAGATAATGCGCGGTCAAATTAGTTAGAACTAAAATTTTCTCTTTAGGATATGCATTACCCAACATATATTTTAACCAGTTAACATGAAGAGAAAAATCAGGAAAAAAAATATATGTATGTAGATGGTAACACAAGTGATGGAATGTGGGGGCAAAGTGAAATGGTAAAATATTTTCAGTTTGCAGCGCCACCTTTCTAGCAATATTTTAACAAAGTCCTCAGACAAACAATCTATTCCTGTCAACAACTAGATAGATATAAAGATCAACGAAAAAAATTATACAAGTCCTTTTAAAAACTTGATACACTTATTGTAATATTCGTCTTTTTTCAAAGAAATAAATTTGTTTTGAAACCTATAAATTGATTGTAATTATCATTTTAAGGATTAATTGAGATCTACTAGTATTTGGTACAGTACTTATTTTGTTTATATTAAGCGAATTTTGATTTTAAATGTTCAATGAAATTTGTCAAGTGCAAGCAAGGCAAGTGAAATAGTTTATTTCGTTTACTAAGGCATTCATTTTTTAAATCACGTACGTATTTATTTATTAATTAATTTACATTCTTTTACCTATTAATTCACTTATTTCTTCATTCGTTCACTTATTTTCTTATTTGTTTTCTATTCTATTCTCACTCATTCCTTTTCTCATGAATTAATGAGTTCATTAATTTGCTTATTTATTTAATCGTTTATTTTCCATTGATAAGTCATTTATTCGTTTGTTTACATGTCTTTTTGATGCATATTACTGTTAATCATAAAATAGAACATTTTTTCATGGTAAAAATAATGCATTTTTCACTTTGCCCTATGGTTTTTTAAGGTGGAAACTTTCTACCTTTTTTTAAAGGTGCAAAATAGCTGCCAAAAATGAAAAATAATATTTCAATGCAAGTTGTCACACAAAATACATTATTCAAACTTTATGTACAATAACTTTCAGAACAAATTTCTGATGCGTTCATTTTGAAATAGGTCAGCCATCTTAACTATTTCACTTTGCCTCACATTCCCTCACATTTGCACTAAAAACAATAGAAAATAAAATTTAAAAAAAGAATCAAACACACTTCAGAACTTTAGTTGAAAATTGCTCTCAGAAGTAAAAATATTTTTATTCTTTGAACGCAATCCGACACTAATTTTAAACATAAATTTTGAAGTCGGTACAGAAACGATAGGTAAAATGATGCGTAACCTATATTTTGCATTTTTCAGAAAAAACATTGAAAATTATGAACGAATTATTTGTACTATTACATAAGTTTGTGGTAGTCAAGTAATGTACGCGAATGCGATTAAAGAATCTGGATTAATTAAAATTATATTTGTAATTGAGTTTCAGTACGCATGATTCTGCATATTGTGTTTGTGCCGACAGCAAAAAAGGTATCGATGGTGTTCAAAGAACATCACTGTTTTTTTCTTTTCTGCAACAATTTCCAACTGAAGCTCTGAAGTCGGATCGATTTTTTTTCCAAAAATATTTTTATCTAATTTCTAATAGTGTGAAAAAGTGGCCCTGTGCTTCTGTCAGTATGTCCAGTTGATTTTTGTTTAAATTTCATTTGATCTGGGTTGAAATTTCATACTTTGCCTCTGGATAAATTCACTATACAACATTCTTTAAATTCATCGTTTTTTTTTTTTTTTTTTTAAATAAAATAATCTTTCCTCATTTTTCACAACACAGCTCAATAAATTCTTAATTTTCACGAACAGAAATATGTTACAATGTTTGATTTTTGTTTGCATAAGAATGAGTAAATAGAGTTCAAGGATTCTTACCTTTGCTTCAACCCCCCCCCCCCCCCCGAATAAAACAAATTAATCCTGCAAGTAAAGCGAGAAGTCTCTCCTCTCATGGTTGGAATCCTCCAAAATGAGAACGTAACTCTCTTAAAATCGAGTCTCATCGTAGCTCCGCCCACTTTTTCTCGGTTACCAGTCCGGCGGACAGCCAGACACTCACCAGTCTCTGAATTTGATAAGTTCTCCCGCGCCTTTCTTGTCTGCGTCGAAACATTTTCTAATTTAAAAAACCATAATGATGTATGGAAACACTTTGTAACATGCTTTTACGTCATCCTCTTATGAGTATGCTTCAGACTTTCCTGTACTTTTTCTGAAATGAATCATTCAATTATGTGTACCAATAATAATAGCACGAATCCTAATAGCAAAAAATATATATAAGGCGGATCATACGAAAGAAGTGCTTGATTCTGAAACTGGTGTAGCCAGAACTTATCTTCCTTGGGGAAGTCCAAACATTCCTAATTCGCACATAAACTGCTGTATTAGGATTAGTAATATTTTTAAAACTAAACCCTCTGGTAAACAGGTTGAGATTGTTTGTTTGGGGATTTAGTAGATTGCTTATTAAAGATAGGACCCTGTTTTTTTCCTATACCACCAATACATCGTCTAATTGAAACACTTTTTCCGTTTTTTGACATGGTAATGGTTTGAGCCTTTCTAGCTACGAGGAGAAAATACGCAAAACAGTGACGAGAAATACTGTATTATTCTGACATATCAAGCGTCTCCTACTTATATGTTATGTTTTTGTTTTCACTTTATGCATGAAAAAGTTCTGTTATTTATAAAAGTTGTACAATCATAGAAAAAAAAACGAAACACCCGCTCGTACTCGAAGACCAATAATACTAGAGACACGTGTTAACGTTATTTTTTTCAGGAATAATGTGCTCTACAAATTTCTATTGGTGAATTGTTGTTAAGGGGTCGTTTTCATATAAAAACTGGCATAAACTTAAAAGTTTTCTATGACCCCCCCCCCCTTTGATCGCATATTTGTAATCAGCAACATCATTTTCCTTTGTTTTCCCAAATCGTTTTAAATTTGCTTCAGCCGTTGCTTCACAATTGAACTGAGAAAACACCGTCCCGTAATGCTAAAAATATTTTTTTATACTTGTGCATATAATACCTAAACCACGTTAGGTATAGCAAGGATTGTTTTTTTATATCAAAGTATGAATCAACAATAAAAACGTTGAATTTTTTATGAATTATGAAATTAATATTTAAAAAAATGATGATCTGGAACCATATAATATTTTGATGGAGAAACAATCTAGAAGTAGTTTCAAAGGAGATTCCAAAATGGGCCCGCAAATTATTCAGTAGTTTTTAAGATATGCTAAAAGAACCATTTTTCGTCCATTTTAGGGCACATATTCAACTATGCAAACTAAAACCACAGCAGGGAATTTCGCGCCGGAAGGGCGGGCAAGGTTAGGATTGTGAGGATTACTATATCAGGAATGGCTCAACCGGAAAAACTGTCCTGTTGGGCCAATCCTAACATTGTAGAGCAGGGTGTCCCGAAAAAATCAGAATTTCTACAAAGCAGTTAGCCATAGTGCGGAAAATTTGTGACTTCCTTACACTAATTACTGAGAAAATTTTCATGACTCTGAGTAAAAACCTTCTGCTCTGGCAAGAGGCTTGGATTTTAGAGATTTTTTGAAAAAAATAAAAAAAGAGAAAATTTACGAAATTTTTGAAATTTCACCGAATGTTAAGTAAGAATTAGTGCAAAAGATGTGTGACTTCCTATCACAAACTAATACGGAAAACTTCAAGTCTGTGAGCTTATAACTTACGCTCTGAAAAGAGGCCTGAAATTAGAGAATTTCGTAAAAAAATATTAACTGTGAGTTACACATAACAAAGCTGCTACATACCTAATACGCTCCAATATTTTGAATTTTCACCGCCTGAATGTTAACATCAGGCTACCTCTTGAACTGAAATGGGCTCTTTTTATTTGTTTATATTGTAAAGCCTATAAGGAGGTCAAGTGTTTTCAATATCGTTCGAAGATATCCTATGAGATATCTATTCGAGAAAAAAAAAGCAAGGATGATTCTTAATTTATTCCATTACTATTTTTATGCTAAAAATGTAAAAATTCACGTGAAAAATCCTACTTTTGAGCCAATTTTTCTCAAATTTGTTAATAATTGTCAGAAAAATGACTGTAATAGAAATTTAGGTCATTTTCTGCTCAATCAAATGGTTTTTAAATCATTTTTATACATTCATAAATAAAAAAGTTCTAAGCATCTTCGTTAAGTACCCTTTTCATGAAGAATCGCTTTCGCATCTACTCAAAAGTAGTCACCAAAAACTTTCGAAGGTTTAAAATATTTTTAAACCACTGTTTCGGATTTTCCAAATTACAGTTAATTAGTAGTTTATTAATTTCTTTTCCTGCGACTTCTCATTTCTAGCTGTTCCTCGAACGATTTAACTCGCGAAGAACAGCTGTGCGCGATCCCAGAAAACTCTAGATCAACAAGGAATCGCGGTTCAGCGGGTTATTACAATTCCCTTATGTAAAAACCTGGTTGAAACTTAACCGTCGGAAGCTTAGCAGGGGTAAAGAGTGCACGATTTCAATTGTCGGTGGTTTTTAATGGGGGTACTGCCGCCTCCCGGTGATCAGTGGGGAGATGTTATGGGGACGTAAAATTGTTTTGGGCAGTAATGGGGCGGTGGTTATAATTTGGAATTAGCTTGAGAGGGGAAGTGTTTTGGGCGGGGGCGGTAGGAAAGCCTCTTCTCATAGATTGGTGAAGATCAGGAGTGACCCAATGAGAGGTCACGGGAGGCAACGGCGCAGGCAGACAAATCATTTCAGAGGGGGCTGAGCAGAGAGAGAAGAGGTCGCAGGGAACTTCAGAAAATTCAGATGAGAAAAAATTAAAAAGTTCTCTTAATTAAAGTAGGGGTTCCCCAACAAGTGCATGCACTATTTTCGCAAATTTGTGTTTGGATAACATTAATTTTGAGATTTACTTTACTATTGCTCCCAATGTTCTGTTTCAATTAGGGGAGAAGGGGGCACATGTGAACAAACGATATTGTTGAGAAACTGCTCGAACTGTGTAGATTTTGAACCATATTATTTAAATATTTATTTTATAATTTGCACATTTATTTTACATTGATGCTTTGGCAGGTGGTGTTGTAACGAAGCTCCAGTTTGTTGCCTTAAAAGCACGCGCCACTTGCCAAACTGCGAGAGCCAATTGCTTGTCATGCAACATGCATGAGACCAGATTTTCGAATGTTGTATTTCAGCGAAATAAAGCGCTATGAGTTTACAACTGTCTCCTTTATGCCAGAACAAGTGATTCTATCATATACATCTAAGTATCATAATTATTTATCGACCCTAAATGATGTTTGTTATACAGGGTGTCCTCTCCAATCGTGGACCAATAGCTAATTTCTAAACCGTTAGAGATAAGCATAGAGTTTATTTAGGAAAAAATCTCCAAATTACGAAAGGAATTTTGGGTCCATTCAATGTTTTTCAAAAAATCAAATTTTGAAAGAGTTACGAAATTTAAATTTTTATACAGCCCCCCAGTCCTATCAATCATATTTAGTAAAACATTCTTGACACTGTAACGTTTAAAACTAAAAAAAATCACTCTTCTACCACAAAAATTGACCGAGTTATGACGTTTTGAAAAATCAAGATTTTGAAGGATTTCGCATACGGTCCCTATGCAAAATCTTGATTTTTCAAAACGTCATAACTCGGTCAATTTTTGTGGTAGAGGAGTGGTTTTTTTTTAGTTTTAAACGTTACAGTGTCAAGAATGTTTTACTAAATATGAGTGATAGGACTGGGGGGCTGTATAAAAATTTAAATTTCGTAACTCTTTCAAAATTTGATTTTTTGAAAGACATTGAATAGACCCAAAATTCCTTTCATAATTTGGAGATTTTTTCCTAAATAAACTATATGCGTATCTCTAACGGTTTAGAAATTAGCCATTGGTCCACGATTGGAGTAGACACCCTGTATATTTAAAATTCTTTAGTGTTGGTGAAGTTGGGAAGTTGTTCTTCTGATAATGCGCGGTCAAATTAGTTAGAGCTAAAATTTAGTCTTTGGGATATGCATTCCCCAACAGATATTTTAACCAGTTTACATGAAGAGAAAAATCTGAAAAAAATCTATTTAAATGTAGATGGTAACACAAGTAGGGGAATGTGGTTGCAAAGTCAAATGGTAAAATATTTTCAGTTTGCAGCGCCACCTATTTCGCAATATTTTAACAAAGTCCCCAGACAAACAATCTATTCCTGTCAACAACTAGATAGATCTAAAGATCATCGAAAAAAATTACACACGTCCTTCTCAAAATTTGATACACTTATTGTAATACTCGTGTTTTTTCAAAAAAAAAAAAAAAAAAATGTTATGACACTTATAAAATTTTTGTGACTATCATTTTAAGGATTAATTGAGATCTACTGGTGTCCAGTACAGTACTTATATCATTTATATTAAGCGACTTTAAATGTTCAATGAATTTGTCAAGTACACGCAGGGCAAAGTGAAATGGTCAATTTCGTTTACTTAGGCATCCAATTTTTAAATCACATACGTATTAATTAATCATTAATTTACATTCTTTTACCTATTAATTCACTTATTTATTCATTCGTTCACTTATTTTCTTATTCGTTCTCTATTTTATTCTCACTCATTCCTTTTTCTCGTGAATTAATGAGCTCATTAATTTGCTTATTTATTTATTCGTTTATTTTCCATTGATAAGTCATTTATTCGTTTGTTTACATGTCTATTTGATGAAAATTACTGTTAATCATAAAGTAGAACATCTTTCATAGTAAAAATAATGCATTTTTCACTTTGTCCCATGGTTTTTTTTAAGGTGGAAACTTTCTACCTTTTTTTGAAGGGTGCAAAATACCTGAAAAAAATGAAAAATAATGTTTCAATGCAAGTTGTCATACAATTTACATTATTCAAACTTTATGTACAATAACTTTAAGAACAAATTTCTGATGCGTTCATTTTGAAATAGGTCAGCTATCTTAACTATTTCACTTTGCCCCACATTCCCTTACATTTGCACTAAAAACAATAGAAAATAAAATTTAAAAAAAAGAATGAAACACACTTCAGAACTTTAGTTGAAAATTGCTCTCAGAAGTAAAAATATTTTTATTCTTTGAACGCAATCTGACACTAATTTTAAACATAAATTTTGAAGTCGGTGCAGAAACGATAGGTAAAATGATACGTAACTTATATTTTGCATTTTTCAGAAAAAACATTGAAAATTAAGAACAAAATATTTATACTATTGCATAAGTATGTGGTAGTCAAGTAATGTACGCGAATGCGATTAAAGAATCTGGATCAATTAAAATTTATATTTGTTTTTGAGTTTTAGTACGCATGATTCTATTGTGTTTGTGCCGACAGCAAAACTTATATTTAAAAAAGGTATCGATGGTGTTCAAAGAACATCACTATTATTTTCTTTTTTGAAACAATTTCCAACTGAAGCTCCGAAGTCGGTTCGATTTTTTTTTCCAAAAATATTTTTATCTAATTTCCAATAGTATGAAAAAGTGGCCCTTTTTTTGTCAGTATGTTCAGTTAATTTTTGTTTAAATTTCATTTGATCTGGGTTTATATTTCATACTTTGCCTCTGGATGATTTCACTATACAACATTCGTTAATTTTATTGTTTTTTTTTTTTTTTTTTTTTTTAATAAAATAATCCTTCCTTATATTCTTTAACAGAGCTTAAAAAATTCTTAATTTTCACAAACAGAAATATGTTACGATGTTTGATTTTTGTCCACATCAGATTGAGTAAATAGAGCTCAAAGATTCTTACCTTTTCTTCACCCCCCTCCCCCTAAATGAAATAAAAGAAGAAAAATATGTCACAACTAAAAAACGTGTAAAAGTGAAATGCGAGCGTCACTCACGTAAAATCGAGTCTCGTCGTAGCTCCGCCCACTTTTTCTCGGTAACCATTCCGGCGGACAGCCAGACACTCACCAGTCTACAAATGAATTTGACCAGTTCTCGGCGCCTTTTTCTAGTCTCCTTCGAAACATTTCCTCCTTTAAAAAAAACATCATAATGACACATGGAAACATTTCGTAACATACTTTTACGTCATCCTCTTATGTGAACGTTTCAGACTTTTCTGTGTTTTTCCGGATATGAATCATTCAATTATGTGTAACAATAAGAATGGGACGAACTGCTAATCCTAATAGCAAAATGCTATATAAAGCGGATCATACGAAAGAAGTGTTATTGTGTCACTGGTGTAGCTGGAACTTATCTTTCGTGGGGACGTCAAAACATTCCTAATGCGCTTATAAACTGCTGTATTAGGATTAGTAATAATTTTAAAACTAAACCCTCTGGAAAACAGGGAACAGATTGTTTGTTAGGGGATTAAAAAGATTGCTTTTTAAAAAGAAGGATCCTGTTTTTTTCCTATTCCACCGTAATACATCGTCTAATTGAAACATTTTTCCGTTTTTCGACATGATAATGGTTCGAGCCTTTCTAGCTACGAGGAGAAAATAGTCAGAGCTGTGACGAGAAATACTGTATTATTCTGGCATATCAAGTGTCTCCTACTTCTCTGTTATGTTTTTGTTTTCACTTTATGCATGTAAAAATTCTGTTATTTATAAAAGTTGGACAATCATAGAAAAAAAAACGAAATACTCGCTCGTACTTGAATTCCATTAATACACGAGACACGTGTTATATGTTACTTTTTCAGGAATAATGTGCTCTACAAATTTCTATCGGTAATTGTTGTTAAGGCTTCATATAAAAAATTGGCATCAACTTTAAGATTTTCTATGAAAACTCCCCTTTTTTATCTCATATTTGTAATCATCAACATCATTTAACTTTGTATGCCAAATCGTTTTAAATTTGTTCCAGTCGTTGCTTCACAATTGAACTGAGAAAAAAACCGTCCCGTAATGTTGAATATATTTTTTATACTTGTGCATATACTGCCTACGCCACGTTAGGTACGGCAAAGATTGTTTTTTTATATCAAAGTATGAATCAACAATTAAAACGTTGTTTTTTTTTATGAATTATGCAATTAATATTTAAAAAAATGATGATCTGGAACCATATAATATTTCGATGGAGAAACAATCTAAAAGTAGTTTCAAAGGAGAATCCAAAATGGAAGCTCAAATATTTCAGTTGTTTTTCAGATATGCTAAAAGAACCATTTTTCGTCCATTTGAGGGCCCATATACAACTGTGCAAACTGAAAAAACAGCAGGGAATTCCCATGTAATAAAAGAGAGAGAAACTTATCCACTAGTTGCAGAATGTGTTTAGCGTTTTTATGTAGTATTTAGTTTTCAATAGTAATCATTTGTTGAAAGCGAAACAGTAATTAAAACTTCTGAGTACATTTTAAAACTGGCAGACGATTCAATTTTTTGTCCATTAGTGAGAAGTCTGCTTTTATGCAATGCAGTAATTCAGAAACCTTTTTACGTGGATACTTGATTTTCACAGAAAAATGTGACATCTCAGAAGGCTATTCGGAATAATCTGTGACGATTGGAGGTTTTTCTTTAATTCTGAGACACGGTTTTAACATTATTGCCAATCCTAGTGAAGTAGTTTATATAAATACAAACACTTTAAAAAAGTAACCTCTCTCCAGAAAGTACATGCTGTGCCTGAATTAGTGCGCAGCTAAAAGTACGCATCTATCTTTGTTTAATCAAAAGGATGGAATGTTGCATTTTTCCTTTGAACTCTTACAGTAGGGTTTTCTCTCCTAAGTTTCAAAACATATTCTAATTTTAACAAAACCCGAGAATGTGTAACTAATTACAAACAGCAAACGTACTTTAGCGATTCGCTTTAGTTAATTTCTTCGAAAAATATGATTTGTCTATTCTTTGTGAACTATGACCTTGAAAGTAGCATTTTACATGTAGTGGTGATCCCTAAATCTTTCGTCGGTCATAACTTTTGTTCTACTGGTCCTAAAGTAATGCCGCTTGGTCCTCCGCGCCTAATTATGCAGCCAAATGTAGGGGTTCCCACTTGAAAATTCAGATATCGTGTTAATTTCATTTTGTACATAGCCCCTTATCAAAACTTAACTCACTCAGAAGACACATTTCTTTTGTTCTCAGCATGTATAGCAGCCGAATAATTCAGTGTTTCGTTTCTTTTTCTGTGATTACAAATTGAAATAGAATGATGATGTTGATGATGAATGAGTTGCAAATTTTAAATCCAACGTTTTATAACACTAACGCAGGGATACTGCAGACATGAGTTTCGTCAAATTTTTAATCCAATGTTTTATGGCACTAATACTGCCTGCGTTCTTCTTCTTAATAGAATGTGCTAAGCTTCCAGTGAGTTTGTGGCATGCAAACAAATAAGATACAAAAGCATTATTCTTGATTTGATGTTGAGTTGTCTTGTAAAAATCTCGCAAAACCCTCGGCCAACAATGAGGTCGCAGGCATGATTCGAATATTTATTTCGATAGCCAGTTATGTTTCACACGTAATTAATGACAACGAAAGAATTGCGATTTCGTTCAATAAATTTAATAGTCCAGTAACCTAGTATATCGTAAGTTGCATCAAATGGTGGTAAAAGGTTTCTTTTTTTTATCTTGCTTGGGATGTGACCAGGATGAAAAATCCAAGTTTTCGACCTCGGCAGCCTCCCGGATCACTTTTGAAAATCCACAAAACTGCTAATTTTTCGCACTTTTTTTGCTTTTTCCCCATTTTGACCATGAAGGAGCCCAGCTTTGGCAAATATCATATTTACGCATTTAAACTAGATTAAATTTCCTACACTTTGAAAAAAAAATGAAGTTTCTAGCTATAATAGTTTTTAAGATACAGCTATCCCAAGTTTCGCAAATTTTCAAAAATTTAAAAATTTTAACGAATTTTCATGTTTTATCGTGTGCTAGACACCAAGGCGGCAAGAGTAGCCTCCGCGGAGGCCACCCTGACCTTACCACCTTATGAAAACCGCCTTCAGAGGGTTTTGTGCACCGCCTTCGGCGGTGTACTTTGCGTTTTCAGCATAGCGCACCTCTAGAACCATTTCATTCTCAACACTGCATTTCGGAGAAGTTTGGACCACTCTGGAGATGGCAGGGGAAAGCGGAATTGTATTGTAAGAGGGGAGAAGTCACTATTAACAACAAGAGGACTGATATTGAAATACAAAATTTATTTAACAAACGATTTTAACAAGGGTATACAAAAATGGTAAATGAAATTCAAGAAAAGCAAAATGAGGATTAAAGGTATTTCCTCCTTTTAGAAGGCGCGTGAGTGAAAGTGATGAGCTGATTGTCCGCAGTTGTTGAGGTGGTTGAGTACAAGGCATCTGTTGTTTTGCCTCTTCCACACTTCTTAAGGTATATGGTACCTTGTGTGGGCCTCCTGAGACCAGTGAGGATTACCAACAAGTCGATGTCCTCTCCTTCTTTCTTGATACCAGGCATTTGTAAGTATTTTGTGACCAGTATTCTTAAAGCAGACAACCGTTTTCTTAAATGCAACGTCCGCGATGAGTATGTCTTCTCCTTACTTGTCAAAAAGTCTTTTTTAATGGTTCGAGTATCAGGCTTTTTTCCTTCTATGAGATTGATAAGTAAGGAAAGTGAAAACTGACACTCATCGGCATGCTCTTCAAGATAAGCAAATACACTGCTCGACATTGAAAATGCAACACCAAGAAGGAGTGGTCAGAAATTGATGAAATTTGGTAAGAAGACAGAGACAGCATGGAACAATAAGTGATATTTGTTTCAAAATAAATAAGCAAAATTTAGAGCGAGGACGGCGTCGGCTCAGTAAGAAGTAGGACCACCGCGGACAGCGATGCACGAAGAAACACGTCTAGGCATGGAGTCAATAAGCCTGCGGATGGTGTCCTGAGGGATGGCACTCAATTCCCTTTCAACCATTTGCCACAGTTCGTCCTCTGAACGAGGCAGTGGCAGGTTCTGCAAACGGCGTCCAATCACGTCCCACACATGTTCGATTGGTGACAAGTCAGGAGAGTATGGTGGCCAGGAAAGCATCTGTACACCTCGTAGAGCATGTTGGCTGATTCGAGCACTGTGAGGCCGGGCGTTATCCTGTTGAAAAATTGCATTTGGCAGACCCTGAAGGTAGGGGATTGCCACCGGCCGCAGTACATTATCTACATATCGTTGGGCCGTCATAGTGCCCAGAATACGAACTAGAGGTGATACGGAATTGTATGCAATAGCGCCCCAAACCATTATGCCACGTTGTCGCGTTCTGGGGCGTTCCACAGTTACTGCCGGATTCGATCTTTCTCCACGTCGACGCCACACACGTATGCGATGACTATCGCTGGACAAACAGAAGCGGGATTCATCTGAGAACACTACGGTTTGCCATTCTGCCATCCACGTCGCTCTGGTCCGGCACCATTCCAAACGTTGGAGTCTGTGCTGTGAGGTCAATGTCAGTCTTCTTAGCGGGCGCCGTGATTGCAGGCCACGTGCAACCAGTCGACGGGAAATGTTTCTGGTCGACACAGGAACATCCAGGGTACCTTGCACGTGCTGCAGAATCGACGTACAAGTGACTTGCGGGTCCGCCACAGCTTGTCGGTGAATCCGTCGATCCAAGCGGTCTGACGTCACTCTGGCTGCACCTGCACCCCTCAATGTGGCTACATTTCCTCTTTCAAACCATCTTCGACGCAGCCGATGCACAGTGCTTGCATCCATGTGGGTATCAGCTGCAATTTGACGTATGGACCAAACTCCTCTTTTCAGTCCGATCACCATACCCCTTTTAAAGTCGTCTATATGCTGGAAGTGTCTTCGTTGAGGACGGCGTGGCATTTCCTCCTATCACACGTATCCTTCGAGACAAAAACCAAATTTCTCCGATAATTAGTCTGGCAGAAAAACCAACATGAACATAGCCCACTTTTCAACTTCATTCTCTTATATCTTACTTCACGTGCGTCGGAGAGCTGCGCATTTCATATCATTTGCATAACTCAATGACGTGCGTCTACGGTAAAATTTGCATGAATTTCTGACCACTCCTTCTTGGTGTTGCATTTTCAATGTCGAGCATTGTATGATCGCCATGGCTTCATCAACGGTAGACTGCCGATGACCACCTCTTGGAAGTCCTTTGGATGGTGCTCTGTATAGCATCCTTTGGCAAAACAGATGGTATCTTGCATCGAGTGCAACCAAATCAGTATCCTCTGAAACTCGTTTCTTAATTTTCAGTGCCCATTTGTCACCTCTTCGTTCAGCTGCCGTCAGTATGTTTGAGATCAAATTTTTCTCAACAGTGATCACAGTATTTCTTTTTTCTGCCGGTTTTTTCTTCTGGGATTCAATGAACTCTTGTTATGACTTCTCCACATAAGAAACAGTTTTCTGAAATTGAACCTCACAGAGAAAGCTCTGGTTACCCGTATCACATTTGTATCTCCACGTTTAATAGCTGCGCTGATCAACTTAGGATTGTTGTAACGCTTCTGACATGCTGAATGTACATAAATCTCAGTCAAACGTTTCAATAAAAGTTGATTGTCATTATTTTTTAAGTTAACACTGGGCGCATGTAGGGTTTTAACTCCTTTTTCTTTCACCAGCACTATTTCATCTTTATCCAAACTCTCATTGCATATGAAACACGTAGAGCTGGCGGACGGTTCAGACTCCGACATGATGATTTTTCGTTCAGCTAAGCAAACTGCTATCAACTAAGCCACGACTCCAAACGACTAATAGAACCGTTGAATAGTTCTATTTAAAAAAAAGTGGGCAAACTCCCCTCACTGCGGATTTAAAATTATCAAGGGAAACTAAAAGCCAGAGCTAACGCATGAATGACCAACTATCTCGTCCATTGACCAAAACCAGTTGAAAATTAAGGGAGCTTGAAAAGGGGCTCGCCCCCTCCCTCTCCTCCCCATTGAAGAAACAGCTGCTTATCAAAGGAACAATATGGTAGGAATGTGGTTTGAACTAGAATGTTACCTGGACAGGTTCATCCAATGATAGCTATATAGAAGGGTTCGACTGCTTGTCTCAGACTTAGAAAAAAGTATTGGACTCTTGAAAAGTTTGAAATTCCGACGTTTTTGCATGTTTTGAAGTGTGTGGAGTCCATTTCCTTCTACCTTTACTGAAAGCGGGTCGATAAACGTGATTATGATTACTGATTAAACGGAATTAGTTACGTATTTTATGATTATTAAATTTATATTAATTTACTTTTTATATTAAGACATTTTTGAATAAATGTTTGTTTCACTAACTCATTTCAGACAGGTTATTGAAGACATAAAGACACTTGCATACGTGATGAAACAAGGAAATAAATTTAAAATTTTCGAGTTTGGGGAGAATTTTGCGAAATTTTGAGAAACTGTGTCTCAAAAACTAGTCTGACCAACTGGGCCGTTTTGGTTTAAACTAACAGCAAATTTAGACTAGTTTAAATATCTAAAACATGATGTAGTCGGCGCTGCGAAGACCCCCCAAGTACATTGTTGAGAATAAAATGGTCCTAGAGATGCGCTGTGCTGAAAACACAAAGTACACCGCCGAAGGTGGTGCACAAAACCCTCTGAAGGCGGTTTTCATAAGGTGGTAAGGTCAGGGTGGCCTCCGCGGAGGCTACTCTTGCCGCCTTGGTGTCTAGCACACGATAAAACATGAAAATTCGTTAAAATTTTTAAATTTTTGAAAATTTGCGAAATTTGGGAGAGCTGTATCTTAAAAACTATTATAGCTAGAAACTTCATTTTTTTTATCAAAGTGTAGGAAATTTAATCTAGTTTAAATGCGTAAATATGATATTTGCCAAAGCTGGGCTCCTTCATGGTCAAAATAGGGAAAAAGCAAAAAAAGTGCGAAAAATTAGCAATTTTGTGGATTTTCAAAAGTGATCCGGGAGGCTGCCGAGGTCGAAAACTTGGATTTTTCATCCTGGTACATCCCATGCAAGATAAAATAAAGAAACCTTCTACCACCATTTGATGCAACTTAGCCCCTCATGTTCAGGACAAGGTTACTGGACTATTAAAACTTTTACAAAAACTCGTATTGTTAAATCCACTTTGACTCAGGACTAAAGTATCATTTGTGAGATCGGGCAAAGGGGAATGCTATCACGCCAGTTGTCTGCCAAGTTCAGTGAAGAAATTATGCTTTTCTGAACTTATGCAAGGAAGAACGTTGCCAGAACTTTGTCATAAATGAAAGAAGGGGGATCAGAGCTTCTGCATAGTAGCGGGAGCAGATATGACTTATTTTCCCAGCTGGTTCATAACGGGCAGCACATTCGGCGGACTCGGCATGACTTCTCGCGCACTGGTAGGCGCGACATATTAGACATTTCGGTCTTCTACTACATTATTGTAATGGCAACCTTTTTTAATTCAGTTTTCCGAGCTAACCCGGTAATAGCTAGAATAGTGGTGTTTCAAGGGGGTTCGAGAGGGGTCGCTTGTAAACCACTTTTTATTGTAACAAAAAATAATAATGACGAAAAACTACTCCAAATACAGCATTTTATTTGTTCTTTAATATCTTATCTTTAAATACAAAAATTGAATACATGCAAGAATGCACCTATATATGTATGTCCTGTACAGACTCAAAAACTACACGTTTAATTTCGCTAAAAATTTCACAATTTGTGTCCTCACTAAGCACATCAAGAAACCAATTAGAAAAAGAGAAGACAGGGAGTTCTTTGTAAGAAAAGCAGTCGAAAACTTTGTACAATTAATGAAGTTAAAAATACAAGACAACGTGTTTAAAAGTACAAATAAAATACTTGAAAACTATTTAAAAAAAGCTTGAAAACTCTAATTAATAGCTATTTCGGGGCTATTACAAATGAAGCCCCATCATCAGTGCGAAAAGGGGGATGGTTCAACTGACCACAGTTGTTATTCCACAATTTTAGTTGAAACATCTGCATAAAATCTCTAATTTTTATAGAGGCTTTCTGTATCCTTTATTAAGTGCTTCATCTCTACTTCCCCCCGATATCTAACTTTGCATGCGATATTGTCTTTCCTTCGCGTGGTTTTCTGAGGCTTCTCTCGATCCAAATAGTTAAGAAATGTTTCTGTCGTGAGTATTCACCCTTGAATATATCATCGGCTCCATGCTAAAATTACGAATGTGAAAAGTCGCACTTTTCAGGAGAGCCAAAACACTGAATATAATTTTTTTTTCCCACCTGACGTGTTCGGTTATTTTCAATTTTTAAATTGTCATAGATATCTTTAAGTGTAAAACAATCGTTCGAAGGTATCGTTTTAGATATTTGTAAAATTCGAACTTGAAAACGCGATTTGTCACATTCGTTATTTTAGCATGGTGCCGACGATATAATATTGCTGTTTTTATTTTTTCAAAAGCAGAAACGCTGCTTTCTGGAAAATCATCCTAGATAAACAACACATTTAAGTTTGGTTTTACGTTGTCACAAAAAATGCCTTCTTCGAATTCGCGTGTTGCACTTTAACCCGCGCGACCGCCGGGCATATCCACTAGTTCTAAATAAATAAATAAATGTTTACAAGAAGAACAAACAAAAATACAGTAGCACTATATCGAGAATTCGATTTACGCGAAAAGGCTTGTATCGCGAGTTTTTCAGGATTTTCGAGCGAACGCGAATTCCTCGCCTGTAAAACACGAAATTTTTGTAATGTAATAGCCAACTTTAAATTTATGCACTGTTTTTTTTTATGATTACTCTTCACACTTTCCTGTTATTCTCCTACAAAGAATTAATAATAACAATTACACTAATTACTCATCATGACGTTGAAATGATACGGTGAGTTGTTCATAAAAAAGATATTTCAAGTTCTGTGCAATATTATAGTCCCCCTCCCAAAAGTTTTCGTTCGGCGAGCCCGCCCCTGTGAGAACAATTAAAAAACGCAACCACTCCCGCCCACTGCTAATAACTCTTGGACTATATTATAGTGGTTTTGAATGGGGAAACATCCTTACAGAGACAGAAAAGGTGAAGAGCTTCTATATGCAGGAGACCACTGATAACGATTTGATATTCAGTATAAGTAATTATATTTCTTTTCCTGTATCTACTGTACATCGCTACTGTATTTCATTTTATTACTGCATACTGTATGTAAAGTGTTGTTCACTTATATCTTTTTCAAATTCATTATTTTTTTTGTGCATCGTTACCAGCATTTGAAGTTTAATTAAAAAACTTTTTTTTATATTTTAAATAGGGTATAAATTCAGTTGCTGATGTGGGGAAGGTTAATATAAGCTAAAGGAGTAGTTTAAAACACTTTGAGGGACATTTGCATGTGTCAAAAAACGTATCAACATTAAAAATAAAACCTGCATCAATTTCTTTTCAATTATTTTCAAGAGTTGGGAGTTTTATTCCCCTTGCTGTCTTACTCTCACCATTAAATTCTTTTCTTGACTTTCCAACAGATGGCGCTACCTCATGAAATAAGACCTAAACTCAGACGACTGGTTTGATATATTTATTATTATTTATTTTTTAATTCTCTATTTTGCAGCATAAAAGATGGTGGATGTTTTTTTTTTTAATTTTGCCAAAAAAGAATACTATTTTCTTCAAAACGTCAAATCGAAGGAAAACAAAATAGACTCTTATGCGCCATTTCTTCATTAAAAAATAAAATCTACAAGTTGAAAAAATACATATATCTATATGTATATCGACTTTTTGCTCAGAACGAAAAAAAAAAAGGAAAACGACTTAGTCTTCACAGAACTTAACAAGGAGCTGTGCAAGTCATAAAAAGACCTATTTTTTTCTTTTACTTATTTGCAATCGACGCCGAGATCCAAAAAATCGAGCTTCAATAACACTACATAACGTACTTGTTTTCAGTGTTGGTTACAGTAAAGAATAATTTTACACCGTCGTTTGGATTCCAAATTAAGATTAAGAAAGTGCTGTTTATTTTAATGCCATGCGAAATTGAAGAGAGTAACATTGAAGACTTGGAATTATTTAGCACAGCGTCGATTACCCACCAGTTTGTTTCAAAATAACTTTTAATATAAAATAAAATTTGTCATTCCTAAAGTGATTCGCCAGTTTGACACGATAGTTCATGAAACAAGTAGCTCCTTGCGGAGAAGCTTGGTTATGAGTAGATGACTTCTTGAATCCAGAAGCTGTTACTCAGTTCATGGCTACCTGCCCCTTGAGCGGCTAGCAAGACGCGCCGGAGAACAAAGTAAATCTCGTACCGTAGCCTACGAGGATAAACGCTCCGCTTGTCTTTTCTTTGCTTGTCTACCTGTTCCTCGACCGATTTATATCGCGAAGAACAGCGTGCGGGATAGAGAGACGTCGACTCAATCGAGGAATCACGGTTCATTTACTTATAACCGTTTCCTGATATAAAAACCTGGTTGCAACTTATCCGTCGGAAACTTGGCAGGGATTTAGAGTGCATAATTTCATTTGTCCGTGATTTTCAATGGGGAATACCCCCTCCCCCCGCCCCAGCTACCGTTGGGAAGATGTTGAGGGGAGGTGAACATGTTTTGGGCAGGAAGGGGGTGGTGGATATGTTTTGAAATTGGCTTGAGAGGATGTGTATTGGGCGGGGGCGGTAGGAAAGATTCTTCTCATAGATTGGTGAAGATCAGGAGCACCGCAATGAGAAGTTATACGGGAGGCAACGGCGCACGCAGACAAATCATTTCAGAGGGGGCTGAGCAGAGACTTAGAGAGAAGAGGGCGCAGTGAACTTCAGAAAATTTAGATGAGAAAAATAATTTTGAACTTCTTTAATTAGTGCTAATTTAGGATGATAAATATGCATCATTGAATTTAGCATTTTATTATTGTTGCGGCGGAGAGGTAAGGCATTTTGATGAAAACCGGAAGAGAAAAAAAAAATTAAAAAGTTCTCTTATATTAAAGTAGGGGTTCCCCAACAAGTGCATGCACTATTTTGGCAAATTTGTGCTTTGATAACATTAATTTTGAGATTTTTTTTTACTATTGCTCCCAATGTTCTGTTTCAATTAGGGGAGAAGGGAACACAGGGGCACATATGAACAAACGATATTGTTGAGAAACTGCTCGAACTGAGTAGATTTTAACTATATTATTTAATTATTTATTTTAAACTTGCATATTTGTTTAGAATTGATGCTGCGGAAGGTTGCGCTGTAACTAATTAATATTTTGTTGCCTTAAAAGAAGGCGCCACTTGCCAAACTGCTAGAGCCAAGTGCTTGTCATGCGAGAAGCAAGATGCATGAGACCAGATTTTCGAATGTTGTATTTCAGCGAAATAAAGCGCTGTGAGTTTACAACTGTCTCCTTTATGCCACAACAAGTATATCCATCATATACAACTAAGTATCATAATTATTTATCGAGCCTGAATAATGTATGTTATATATTTAAAGTTCTTTAAAGTTGGGGAAGTTGTTCTTCTGATAATGCGCAGTCAAATTAGTTAGAACTAAAATGTTGTCTCTAGGATATGCATTCCCCAACAGATATTTTAATCAGTTAACATGAAAAGAAAAATATGAAAAAAAAAAAAAATTAAATATATATGTAGATTTTAACACAAGTAGGGGAATGTGGGGGCAAAGTGAAATGATAAAATATTTTCAGTTTGCAGCGCCATCTATCCAGCAATATTTTAACAAAGTCCCCAGACAAACAATCTATTCCTGTCAACAACTGGATAGATCTAAAGATCACCGAAAAAATTATACACTTTTCAAAATTTGATTCACTTATTGTAATATTGGTGTTTTTTCCAAAAAAAAGAAAAAATGTTATGATACTTATAAATTTTGGTAATTATCATTTTAAGGATTAATTGAGATCTAATGGTATCCGGTACAGTACCTATTTCGTTTACATTAAGCGAATTTAAATGTTCAATGAAATTTGTCAAGTGCACGCAGGGCAAAGTGAAATAGTTAATTTCGTTTACTTAGGCATTCATTTTTTCAATCACGTACGTATTTATTTGTTAATTTAAATACATTCTTTTACCATTTATCTTTTATTTCATTAAGGTGGAAACTTTCTACCTTTTTTTTAAGGTGCAAAATAATTGCCAAAAATGAAAAATTATATTTCAATGCAAGTTGTCGTACAAAATACATTATTCAATCTTTATGTACAATAACTTACAGAACAAATTTCTGATGCGTTCATTTTGAAATCGGTCAGTTATCTGAACTATTTCACTTTGCTCCACATTCCCCTACATTTGCACTAAAAACAATAGAAACAAGAAGTTCTGTCAAGAACTAAACGAGCCTACTTTCCCGTACATCGACATCGGCATTCTCGCATCTGATCATTATTCTCTTGATTATCTGAGACTTAAAATTATGTCAAACATACCTTTTTAGCACTTAGAGCTGATTTCGAAAAGCAAAATATACCCCTTTCATCAGATGAAATAGACACGTAAAAAGTAATTAACGAATAAATAAAGTTTTGTCACACCTTTTAAAGAGTGTAACTGTTACAGTTCCTCCGTAGAAAAAATCCTCCATCGTTTTCAAAAAAAAAAAATAAATAATAAATAAATAAATAAATAAAATAATAATAGTAATAAAATAAATAAATAAATAAATAAAGTACAAAGAGCATCAAAACACATTTTATCAAAGAAAGAAAAAAAAAAGAAAAAAAAACTCGTCCGTTAATAAAATGTCTCGAATTTCACTTTTAATCTGTTGCCATTTGTTAAATATAAATAAAGAATAAAATGTTCTCGTGAATGAAAAATTTTTGTTACAAAAAAAACATCGTCTGCCAAAAAATAATAATAATAATAATAATAATAATAATAAATAAAATAAAACAAATGAATAAATAAACAAAAAATCGTCTGCACAGTCAGTAATTTTTTTTTCTGAGCCTGCATTTCCGCCATGTTTGCAGAGTCGGAGTCGGAATCAGAGTCCTCACAGAAGATTACTCAGAAAAGTACGTTACAAACATTATTTATCAAAACCATTTTCTTACAAAGTTAGTTTGAAGGAAATCCGACTTTAAGTTCAGGATCAACATTCAACTTAAATTCCCCGTAGACGCTAATGTTAATTTTTTTTTCTGAACGGTTCAATATTGAACGAAAAATGGTTCAAATCAAAAAGCGAAATATGGGAATGTATGGGAAAGCCTCTCCGAGATCTTTCAAACGAAAAAAAGTTTATTCCATTCGGACGATTCACTCAAAAGTTATTATGTGGGGAAAGGTTGCTTGAGCGGTTCAATGTTGAACGAAAAATTGTTCAAATCGAAAATGTAGATACGGGAATGAAGTATCTTTGAAGAGATCTTTCGAACAAAAAAAAGTTTGTTCAAATCGGATTGTTCACTCAAAAGTTAGCATCGCGGGACCGGTTGTTTGAACGGTTCAAAGTTGAACCAAAAATTGTCCAAATCGAAAAATCAAATATGGGAATGAGCTGCACTCGCTGAGATCTTTCGAACAAAAAAAAAATTTATTCCATTCGGACTGTTCACTCAAAAGTTATTAGGTGAAGAAAGGTTGCTTAAACGGTTCAATGTTGAACCAAAAGTGTTCAAATTGAAAATTTAAATACGGTAATAAAGTATCCTTGCCGAGATGCTTCAAACAAAAAAAAAGTTTGTTTAAATCGGACTGTTCATTCAAAAGTTATTAGGGGTGACAGCTTGATTGAGTGGTTCAATGTTGAACGAAAAATTGTTCAAACCGGAAATGTAAATACGGGAATGAAGTACATTTGAAAAGTTCTTTCCTACAAAAAAAAGTTTGTTCAAATCGGACTGTTCATTAAAAAGTTAGTATCGCGGGACAGGTTGTTTGAACGGTTCAAAGTTGAACCAAAAATTGTTCAAATCGAAAAATCAAATATGGGAATGAGCTGTACTCGCCGAGATCTTTCCAACAAAAAAAAGTTTGTCCAAATCGGAATGTTCATTCAAAAGTTATTTGGGGGGGACAGACAGACCGACCGACAGACCGACCGACCGACCTACGCACAAATTCCCCATCTCAATACCCTACTTTCAAATTTTTAATTTTTCGATATTCATTTTACCTTTTTATTTTTTTAACTTGGCAATATTTTTTGGACTTGGCGATATTTTTTTTAACTTGGCGATATTTTTTGGACTTGGCGATATTTTTTAGATGCATTAAGCTACTTTTAATACTTTTTTCGTCTTTCTTTTATTTTTAACGGGAAAGTAGGCTAAAAAAATGAAAGAAAAAATCAACTACACTTCAGAACTTTAGTTGAAAATTGCTCTCAGACGTAAAAATAATTTTATTCTTTGAAAGCAATCCGACACTAATTTCAAAAATAAATTTTGAAGTCGGTGCGAAAATGATAGGTAAAATGATGCGTAACTATGTATTTTGCATTTTTCAGAAAAAAAAATTGAAAATTAAGAACAGAATATTTGCACTATTACATAAGCATATGGTAGTCAAGTAATATGATTAAAGAATCAACAAAATCGCAACAAATGCGATTAAAGAATCTGGATCAATTAAAATTTATATTTGTAATTGAGTTTCAGTACGCATGATTCTGCATATTGTGTTTGTGCCGACAGCAAAACTTATACTTAAAAAAGGTATCGATAGTGTTCAAAGAACAACACAATTATTATCTTTTTTGCAACAATTTCCAACTGAAGCTCTGAAGTCGGTTCGATTTTTTTTCTAAAAATAGTTTATCCAATTTCCAATAGTATGAAAAATTGGCCCTGTGCTTCTGTCAGTATGTTCAGTTGATTTTTGTTTAAATTTCATTTGATCTGGGTTGAATTTTCATACTTTGCCTCTGGATGAATTCATTATACAACATTCGTTAATTTCATAGTTTTTTTTTTTTTTAATAAAATAATCTTTCCTCATATTCCTCAGCAGAGCTTTATAAATTATTAATTTTCACGAACAGAAATATGTTACGATGTTTGACATTTGTTTACATCAGATTGAGTAAATTCAAAGATTCTTACCTTTTCTTCACCCCCCCCCCCCCAATGAAACAAAAGAGGAAAAATATGACATTCCTTAAAAACGTGTAAAAGTGAAATGAATGAAATGCAGGTTCAGAAAACGAAATAATCCAGCAAGTAAAGAGACAAGTCTCTCCTCTCATGGTTAGAATCCGCGAAAATGCGAACTTAAAATCGAGTCTCGTCGTAGCTCCGCCCACTGTTTCTTGGTAACCAGTCCGGCGGACAGCCAGACATTCACCAGTCTATAAATTTGATATGTTCTCCCGCCTTTTTCTTGTCTGCTTCGAAACATTTACTCCTTTAAAAAATCATAATAATGTATGGAAACACTTTGTAACATACTTTTACGTCATCCTCTTATGGTTACGCTTCATACTTTCCTGTACCTTTCTTTAAATGAATCATTCAATTATGTGTAACAATAATAATAGCACGAACTACTAATCCTGACATCAAAATAATATAAAAAGCGGATTATACGAAAGAAGTGTGTGATTCTGTCACTGGTGTAGCCAGAACTTATCTGCCGTAAGGCTCTAATCTGCCGTGGGGAGGTCAAAACATTCCTAATGCGCTTATAAACTTCTGTATTAGGATTAGTAATAATCTTAAAACTAAACCCTCTGGAAAACAGGCCCAGATTGTTTATTTGGGGATTAAAAAGATTTCCAGGGTCCCACCTAAATACATTGTCTAATTGAAACATTTTTTCCGTTTTTCGACATGGTAATGGTTCGAACCTTTTTAGCCACGAGGTGAAAATACTCAGATCAGTTACGAGAATTACTGTATTATTCTGACATATCAAGCGTATCCTGTTTAAATGGTATGTTTTTGCTTTTATTTTATACATGAAAAAACATTATTATTAATAAAACTGGTAGTAGTTAGAATAGAGTAATAGAATGTGCTTAGCTGCCCCTGAGTTTGTGGCATGCGTACAAATTAGAAAGAAAATCATAATTCTTCAATGTTTTCCTCTACCCCATAAAGTCTTAAAAAAGCTTTGGCCATCAATGAGGTCGGAGGCTAGAGATGGAAATTTTAGTTCCTTTTCGTGAACTAAGTCTACTGAACTAGTTCGCTTTAACTAATCTAATAATTCATATGAAAGTGGGTGTGGTTTATACTATTTCTGGTTAATTTTATAGAGAACACATTTATTGCCCCCCCCCCCCCCCATAGAGAATTTTGAAGTGTTAGGCTTGGGTCAATTACAAAACACAAATATTACTCGTTTAATATGTTTGATGTTAGGTATATTTAATGTTTCTAAACTTAAAATTCTACCTTTACTTCCACCAGATGGCGTCGCTTTAAATTTCGAGCACAGCATTTTTTCAAGTTATTAGATTCTGCACAATATCAAAGTTATGTTAAGAAGGACTCTGTTTTTTTTCCTATACCACCGTAATACATCGTCTAATTGAAACATTTTTTCCGTTTTTCGACAAGGTAAAGGTTCGAGCCTTTCTAGCTACGGGGAGAAAATACTCATAAAAGTGACGAGAAATACTGTATTATTCTGACATATCAAGCGTCTCCTAGATATATGTTATGTTTTTGTTTTCAATTTACGCATGAAACAATTCTGTTATTTATAAAAATTGTACAGTCATAGAAAAAAAAAAACGAAACACTCGCTCGTACTCGAAGGCCATTAATACAAGAGACACGTGTTATATGTTATTTTTTCAGGAATAATGTGCTCTACAAATTTATATTGGTGAATTGTTGTTGAGGGATCGTCTTCATATAAAAACTGGCATAAACTTTAAAATTTTCTATGAAAACACCCAATTTTTTATGGCATATTCGTAATCAGCAACATCATTTAACTTTGTTTTCCCAAATCGTTTTAAATTTGCTTCACAATTGAACTCAGAAAACACCATCCCGTAATGTTAAAAATATTTTTTATACTTGTGCATATAATAATTAAACCACGTTAGGTACGGCGAAGATTGTTTTTTTATATCAAAGTATGAATTAACAAAAAAACGTTGAATTTTTTATGAATTATGAAATTAATGTTTGGAAAAATGATGATCTGGAACCATATAATATTAACATTATTGCTAATCCTAGTACAGTAGTTCATTTAAATACAAACACTTTTAAAACGTAACCTCTCTCCAGAAAATATGTGCTGCCTGAGTTAGTGCGTTGCGAAAAGTGCGCATCTATCTTTGTTTGATCAGAAAGATGGAATGTTGCATTTTTCCTTTGAACTCTTACAGTTGGGTTTTCTCTCCTAAGTTTCAAAACATATTCTAACTTTAACAAAACCCGAGAATTTTTAACTAAGTACAAACAGCAAACGTTCTATAGCGATTTGCTTAGTTAATTTCTTCGAAAAATGTGATTTGTCTACTCTTTGTAAACTATGATATTGAAAGTAGCATTTTAAATGTGGTTGGTGGTCCCTAAATCGTTGGTCGGTTTTGTTATACTGGTAATAAAGTTTTGCCCCTTGGTACCCAGCTTACTTTTGGCCCACCGCGCCATATTATGTAACCAAATGTAGGGGTTTTCATTTGGAAACTCAGACATAGTGTTCATTTCACTTTGTATATAACCCCTTATCAAAACTTTACTCACATAGTTTTAAAGAAGACTTTAATCGATGTCAGAAGACACCTTTCTTTTGTTCTTAGCATGTATAGCAGCCGAATAATTAGAGTGTTTCGGTTTTTTTTCTATGACTGTACAAATTGGAATATAGTAATAGAATGTGAATTGGCAAATTTTTAATCCAACGTTTTAAAACACGAATAAGTAGGGATACTGCAGACACGTGTTTTGGCGTTACAAGGAACGCCTTTTTCAATTTTTAAAATTGGGAGCTTATGGATGCACACACTGTCGGATGTCTATGCATCCATAAGCTCCCAATTTTTAGCATTGAAAAAGGCGCGCCTTATTACGCCGAAACACGTGTCTGCAGTATCCCTGCGTATTAGTGCTACAAAACGTTGGATTGAAAATTTGTAAGTTATAATTTACACTAAGGTAACCATTTTCTTCTTAATAGAATGTGCTTATCTACCAGTGAGTTTGCGGCATGCAAATAAATAAGACAGGAAAGCAAAATTCCTCGTTGGTTTCATGGATGGTATGACGAAAACTCTAGCTAGCCTTGGCCAACGATGAGGTCGGAGGCAAGATTCGAACAGTAGCAGGGAATTCTGTAGTCTGTTCTTGTTCATACAAATCCAATGACAACGGAAAAAATCAAGATTTCGGTCATCAAATGTGATCTTTTGTTAAATCCACTTGGACTCGGGACTAAAGTATCATTTGTGAGATCGGGCAAGGGGGAACACTATCACGCCAGTTGTCAATCAAGCTCAGTAAAGAAAATTATTATCTTATCTTATGAAAGAAATAAGGTTGCCAGAGCTTTGTCATAAATGCAACAGAGGAGAAGGGGGATCAGAGCAGTGGTCGGATCGGAAGTAGCGAAACTACTGTAGTAACTACATTTTTTAGTAATTTGTAGTGTAGCGTAGCGCACTACTTCTCAAAAGAAGTAGAATAGTGAGTAGCGCGATACAAACAAATAGTAGTTTGAGCGAATTATGAAAACTACTTTTTAATTTGTAGTGGAAAAAATAAATGAAAAATAGGGAAAGATTCTTTCGAATCTGATCGGTGTAAATCTTGTCCGAAAGCACCACCGGACGCAATGAAAAATAAGAATTATAAAAATATGAGCTGATCTCAGATACACCATTTTGACGCCATGCATTCTATCTGTTTGTTGTCATTGGTTTATTCGGCATCATAATTTTCATATTCCAAAAAAAAAAAAAAAAAAATCATAATCTTAAACATTCACTGGCAAGAAATTATTAGAAATTTAAATTTTTCAATCTTTCAACTTTTGAATTCTATCTCGTGGCGAATATTCGCAAAATTGTGAAAGATTTCTTAGGACAAATTAGAGCAAAAAAAAAAAAAAAAAAAATAGACAAATTCCTAGTAATATTCCGTGTCCAAATAAGTAAATTTATTAATCTAAACCACTTTTCGAATTTTTTCTGTCAATCCTCTAACGGTGTATGCTTTTTGTATAATTTATTTTTTAGAAAAGTAGCGAAGTAGCGACAACATTTCAAAAGTAGTTTGTAGTCGCTACATTAAAAAAAAAGTGGTTGTAGTTGTAGTTAACTACATTTATAACAAAGTAGTTGTAGTTGGATATGAATACTAATGAAATTTCTTCTCCCCCTGCTCACACCTCTTCGTAGAAAGAGTGTTAACAAACAATTGTCTTTCGACCTTACGAGTCAATTTATTATGTCCACCTAAGAGCATTTTCAAAAAAAACAAAAGCTTCCATAAGAAATTTGGATTTCTTTGCATTATTCCAGCATTAAAAACTTTGGAAGAGCATGATTTAATAACTTATTGCAATAACCTGGCGTTGAATAAGACGATGTGAATGAAACCGATTTATACACAGAGTTCAAAGTTTTTTATAAATTTCATTCCAGAGAAACTTTAATTTCTACCAGTTAAATATTTATTTGAAAACAGTTTTCAAAATGCTTTACTAAATTTTGTAATTGCTTTACGAATTTTCTAAGTATTCCAGTGACAGTGGCTTCGGCAGAACATTCATTCTCAAAGCTTAAATTAATTAAAACGTATTAAAGATCCATTGTAACTAATGCTCGTCTTAATGCTCCAGCACTAATATCGATTGAAAATGATTTTTGTATTTCTTCAGATTTTTCATACTTACTTGTTCCATTTCCTGCTCAAAAAGTTAGAAAAATTATTCTTCACTGAATTGGTGTTTTTTGTTTTCTTTAATTAATTTATTTATCTCTAGATTTTTCTTTTTTTCAAATAAATGTTTGTTTTTGGTAAATTTTGTTGTGTCTCTGTCTTATATTTTTCATTCACATAATATAGCAATTTTTTTGTAAAATGTCAAAAAAATTGACGGTTTTTATGTGCTGGGATTGCTGCGTGCTGCGGTGTGTAATAATTCAAATGTAATATGTTTTAGGAGAGAGGAAATAAATAAATAGAAAAAGGATTATTTATCGAATATTAAAATAAATTGCGCACAAGGCCGCTAAAATTTAAGCACGTCCCTGAAATTTCTCAATATCCTAAAAAAAATTCAGTGTCCTTAAGTTCTCAAGATTTACAACTTTGTCCAAATTTCCTAAAATGTTCACTATTTCACATGCATTAATTATAGAAAAGGACAATGTTTCACTTAAATTGTACAGATTGTTGTCTTTGTACACTTGCGGGCGGTAGAATTTTACTTCCCGTTCAGGAAAATGATACATTTGCTTACGGGTGACCAAAAAGCCCAAAAATTAAAAGATTTATATTTATGTCGGGCTATTTTATTTGATGAGAGAAGAAAAAAGAAAGCCTATTGCATATTATTTTTATCGCGAGTAACTTGCATTGCTTTGAAATATAAATTTGTTGAGCTAAATTAGCGCACAAATAAATGTCAGAGAATAACAAAGATTAGGTTTAAGTGTCAATTGCTAAAAATTTTAGACTCGTTGATAGGTTTGTTTTTCAGATAGTTTATTTTATGGAGCATTTACTTGAGAGCATGAGGTGAAGTTTCGCAATGGAAACATCTCCAAATTTCTGAAGTAGAGGAATGTGGGGCAAAGTGAAATGACAAAATATTTTCACAGCTTGCAGCGCCACCTATCTAGCAATATTTTACCAAGTCTCTAGACATACAGTCTATTCCTGTCAACAAATAGATAGATCTAAATATCTACGAAAAAAATTATACAAGTCCTTATCAAAATTTGGTACACTTTTTGTAATATTCGTGTTTTTTCAAAAATATTTTTTGTTATGATACAATTATAAAAATTTTGTAATTATCATTTTAAGCATTAATTGAGATCTACTGGTATCCAGTACAATACTTATTTAGTTTATATTTAAAAAAATTTAATTTAAATTTTTAATGTAATTTGTCAAGTGCACGCGGAACAAAGCGGATGGGGCAAAGTGAAAAAGTTCATTTTGTTTATTCATGAATTAATTTTATGATTCACGTACCTATTTTCAATTATTAATTAATTTCCATTCATTACCTTTTTTCTCGTGAAATAGGTCAGCTATCTTAACTATTTCACTTTGCCCCACATTCCCTTACATTTGCACTAAAAACAATAGAAAATAAAATTTAAAGAAAAATCAAACACATTTCAGAACTTTAGTTGAAAATTGCTCTCAGAAGTAAAAATAATTTTATTCTTTGAACGCAATCCGACACTAATTTTAAACATAAATTTTGAAGTCGGTGTAGAAACGATAGGTAAAATGATGCGTAACTATATTTTGCATTTTTGAGAAAAATTATTGAAAATTAAGAACAAAATATTTGTAAAGTATGTGGTAGTCAAGTAATGTACGCGAATGCGATTAAAGAATCTGGATCAATTAAAATTTATATTTGTAATTGAGTTTCATTACGCATGATTCTGCATATTGTGTTTGTGCCGACCAAAAAAATTATATTTAAAAAAGGTGTCGATGGTGATCAAAGAACAACACTATTATTTTCTTTTTTACATTAATTTCCAACTGAAGCTCTGAAGTCGGTTCGATTTTTTTTCCCAAAAATATTTTAATCTAATTTCCAATAGTGTGGAAAAGGGGCCCTATGCTCCTGTCAGTATGTTCAGTTGATTTTTGCTTAAATTTCATTTGATCTGATTTTATATTTCATACTTTGCCTCTGGATGAATGCATTTATACAACATTCGTTAATTTTATTGTTTTTTTTTTTAATAAAATAATTTTTCCTTATATTCTTTAACAGAGCTTAAAAAATTCTCAATTTTCACAAACAGAAATATGTTACGATGTTTGATTTTTGTTCACATCAGATAGAGTAAATAGAGTTCAAAGATTCTTACCTCTTCTTCACTCCCCCCCCCCCCCAAATGAAACAAAAGAAGAAAAATATGTCATAACTAAAAAACGTGTAAAAGTGAAATTTATGAAATGCAGGCTGTGAAAACAAAATAATCCTGCAAGTATAGAGACAAGTCTCTCCTCTCACGGTTGGAATCCGCGAAAATGCGAACGTCACTCACTTAATCGGGTCTCGTCGTAGCTCCGCCCAATTTTTCTCGGTAACCAGTCCGTCGGACGGCCAGACACTCACCAATCTACGAATGAATTTGATAAGTTCTCCCGCGTCTTTTTCTAGTCTGCGTAGAAACATTTCCTCCTTTAAAAAATCATAAAGGGGGGGGGGGGTTCAGAATTTGGCGGCCCTGGGCTCATCATATAGGGGGGTGAGGGAGATAGCTTCCCCCGAGCTTTGAAATCTAATATTTTTTACAAAGGTGGAAGGTGGATGCAATTTTTGCTTTTTGATTTTTTCCTATAAAATTAGCATTTAGTATACCCCCTCCTCCAACACATGGAAAAATTCAAAATGACAAGCCTGAGTGGCTACAAACAGCTTTTGAGTTTTTGAGCACATGCTTAAAACTTTAAATTAACATGCAGAACTATTTATATAAACACCATATAAATGTTAAATGTCAAAAAATATTAATAAACAATAAATAATAATAATAAGCATTTATTTGTTAAAGTCTTACCCTTTGAGCCATCTGCTCTGTGGCGGGCATATTTTAAACGATTCATGAGGTACCTTTTTCTTCTTCCCGTGCTTTGCGGTGATTGTCCCTTGATCATTCATGCTATTAAGTTTTGTGGGAAACGCAGATAAAGTTCAACAGCCTAAAAATGTTCTGGACATGCAGATATAATTAATTACCATTAAAAAAAATTTTCCCGATAAATATGAGTATTTTTCTTTTTTTCTTCCTTTTTTCAATTTTTTAAATTGCAAGTTGAAAATCCAGTTTGTTCAACAAAAAAGTAACAAAAAAATAAATAAATAAATAAACTATTGAAAAGAGAAAATTTTTAATCTACTCCTTAGTTTTTTAAAAATACATTTCACAAATTTTATTGGTAAAAAAATAATAATTTAAAATTGACAGCGCCTGTGCTTCAATGTAGCCCATTTGCTTGCTAAACTCTTTAAATTTATGGCGTCTGTAATATCTTTCTCACATGCCAGCAGTACTAGAGAGTTTAAACGCTGGTCTTCCATTGTACTCCTCAAAACATTTTTGATGAATTTCAGTTTACTGAAGGTTCTTTCCTTGGTAGCAATTGTTACCAGAGAAGTAAATCCAAGCCGACAAGCGCAGTAAGCCAATGGAAGGGCGAACTTGAGCTTCTGTGCTTCAATCATTTACTTCTGATAACGTTTCTACTCCATTTTCATTGCTTTTATCAGATAAAATTTCCAATTCAGCTTGAAGTCCCAAAGGATCCATGTATAAATTAGAATTGGGGAAAAAATTAATGAATGCTTGTATATTGGTGGAACTCATTTGGACTCTGGAAAGCGGTGGACTTAATAGGAGGAATAGAAGCTTCATCTCATCTAAGTTCGCATTCATATTGTCTTTCGTCATAGTTAACGAATTGGCTAATAGCATCTTGAACTGCTGTCGAAAATATGGTTTAAAATCGATGCTTGCAGCGCATTTGTTTGTTTCCTTTTTCCACCGAAAAAAACGGTCAATGAGCAGTTTTGCGTCGTTTGACTGCGATGTGATTTAGAAAAAAATCTGAAGCACCACAGTAGCTTTTAGAGCCCTGGGGGTCTAGTCTCTGCCCAATACGGAAAAATTCTCCGCATTCAAAACCAACCCGTGACGTCATTTTAACGCATGTAGCGAGACCCGCTAGTCTCTGCCCTTTTTTTCCGCACGCAAAATACGTACTCTAAAATGTAAACATACGGAAAATTTACGCCGTCTTCTTTCAGGCGGAAAACCATTTTGCGTACTTAAAATCCAAGATGGATACCGCGTTTGCTGCGTTGGATTAACAACTAGAAGACGTTGAAAGATTGGAAACGATAGAAAGAAATGGTGTTTAAAGACCAATTCAATGCTTTCGAGCTTTCAGATCGCAGATTTGTTAAACTTTTCAGATTAACAAAAAATTTAGCGATTGATTGACCTTACGGAAGATATTCAAGATAGTTTTCCCGCCGGAAGACTACCAGCTCACTTGCGGGTAAGTACTTTCTTCATTATTTTGCAAACAAAACATCATTTTTAATGCTTTGCGTCCATTTATAGAGTAGTAGCAAATCTTGTTCGCGCCTTACGAAAACTGCTGTTTATTTTTTTCACACAGATTCCTTTTATTCAACCATATTAAATCAACCAAAAAACGAAAGAAATCTCGACCTGGCCATTTCGGATTTTCATGTAACTTTCGGGAATCCTACCCTTGAACAGTGCTGTATTTACGTATGGTCTTAATGGGCTATAGCCCAGGGCGGCATGATTGGGGGGGGGGGGGCACTTTTTTCATGTAAAATGAAGAGTTTTTTTTTTTTAGACAGCAGGGTGGATCGGCCGCGAGAATTACATCTATCAATTGAATTAAATACTGTTCTTTGTTAATAACGCTGTGTGGCCGGGCTTTGCACGGTTTACCTTGAAAATACATTTTATGTCAAGTAAATAAAGTTTTTTTTTTTTTTACAACTCTGAAATTCAACACCTCAAGGGGGGGGGGCAGTTTCAAAAGTCCAGGGCGGCCTCACGTCTATTTTTTTATATTGAAAAATCTATTATTCATAATTAATCAGTAATTAATTTCTGAAATTCGTTAAAAAACATTTTTTTTTCTTGCTGGCAGTGTTGTAAAATATTATAACTCAAGTTCTATGAGAGGTACAGAGTTGCATATTAACTCATTTTAATAACAATTATATGCGCTTTAATTTGATATGTAACGACAATATTTCGAGGAAAGATTTTCTCACAAAATAAATAAATAAATGACACTGTCAATTAAAAATTTAGGCCCAAGGCCGACAATACTTTAGAGGCCCCCTTCTGTGCTCTGCCTTTTCAAGTCACCAAAAAAAAAAAATCTTTTTCGCAGTGGCGATATAAGGGGGCCAGCCCCCTGGCCACCTTGTATCGCCACCGCGATACAAGGGGGCCAGGGGGCCCCCTTGTATCCCCGCCCTTAATTATCCCCCCCCTTGTATCGCCACTGCGATACAAGGGGGGGATAATTAAATAATACTCTATAAATGGACGAAAAGCATTAAAAATGTTTTGTTTGCAAAATAATGAAGAAAGTATTTACCCATCCCCCCCCCCCCAAGCTCAATGGCGCGAATCCCCCCCCCCCAAAAAAAAAATTCACAACCCTCTTGTGCTTTTTATTTTTTTTCCTCTTTTTTATTTCTTTTTTCTAATATTATTTATTTATTTTTTAAATTATAACTATTAGTTTTTCATGTATTAACTTTTTAAAAGTACTAATTATGCGCAGAATATAATCGCTTTTTTTCTCTTCCACACATTCCAAGCACACCCACACACACACGAAAAAAAATAATAATTAAAATAAAAAAACTAAATTAATAAATAATTTAAATAAATAAATCAGTTTTAAAAAATCCCCCCCTAAAATTTTGTTGGCGCAACTTGCGCCATAATCCTCCCTGTGGGCACCCCTGAGGGGGGTGATTTTTGGGGATCATTGTATAGAGCTCTGCAAGGCCCTATGTAGTTGCACTGTATGCATTATGTCTAGCCCTGATACTGTTTTTTTATATCCATTTTAGCTCAAGATTTTTAAAGCTAATTCCCAAGAAAGAAATCTTTTTTTCTTTCCATAAAATGAACTAAATAAGAGAAGTGCTAATTAAGTATCAAAAGAGATTGTTTTTATTTTTCAATTTATGAATCATTATTTTTTTCTTAAAAATACATAATTCTTCAATGCTGTGCATCAGTTTTTAAAAAATTAGGGGCCCCTTAGGAAGATGAGGCCCCAGTCCCAGGCCTAGATGGCCTGTGCCATAATCAGGCCCTAGCAATTGTGTTAATTAGGGCTTGTAGTACTTGTTTTTAATTCCATATCCAGCACAAAAATATTTTAAATTAGATTCTGAAAAATATTATAGTGTTATACATATTCAGGAGCCCCGAAGGGAGGTCATGAGAGTTTTCCTCATTCGGCAAGCTCGAAATGACAAGTCGGCAAATTCAGGAACAGTATTACTTTTTTTGTGAAGCTGCAATATCTTCCTGTTTTTACATAATTTTGTTGCCTTTGAAAATAAGAAGACCCGATTTATAAAACTCAATTCGGCTGTTGTCAAATGACCATCATGCTTTAAATGATGATATAGATAAATGGTGATAGATGGCAATATTCTATGATATGTCATACAGTCAATACGCTTTAATCTGTATATATGTTAACAACAATAATTTATAAATCATGAAATCAATTGTTTTGACTATTCAAAATACACTCCCGCTGTTATTTATCTAAATTCCAATATTTGTCAATGATTTTTTTAGTGACACCCATTGTCTTTTCTCATAAGTAATAGTATAAGGTCTGCGTGTATGCAAACAATGGAAAACAAAAGTAAAAGCGTTGTCTGCCGAGCATTGCCAAGTCAACGATTACGATACGTGCCGATTGAAACACTAATTTTCGATTGGCTGATTTGGATCGGAATAAAGGCGTGGCTTAATATTTTTCAGTACGTTCGTAAACACGCCGAATGTTAACGTACGTTCGGAATATTTGGGCAGAGACTACGCAGTTACCGCACGTACGGTTATCAGCATACGTTATTAGAGTTCGTTACGATGCGTGCGTACGTTGACGGCATGATTAACGTACGTAAATTTACGTATGGGCAGAGACTAGACCCCCAGCTCTACATCAGCGGAAAACTCGTGCGTAAAGCAGAAACGTAAAATGGATTAAATGGTGTTCCTATGGAAAGTACCCGGATTTTCGGTTTCTGCCCATACCGTGTGGCCGTATGCACAATATTCACCAATATATGCGATTTTCATTTTGATGGTCTGAGGAGGTTGAAAGAGAGACTTCAATGTGCCGCAGAGAGGGCAATCGCATTTAATTCTCCCCCCACCCCCATTTTTTTTATTTCAGTATAATAAACTTTTATTATTATTATTATTATTATTATTTCTTCAAATTTACTGCATAAAAAAATTCGTTCGGTCCCAACACAAGGTTAAAAATGATAAATTTTTTTTTTAATTATCTTCAGTTTAAACATTGCACTATCTTTCAATAATGGTATTTTGTGTAATTTTCTTCAATTTAAATTTATTCAAAATATAAAATTTGGCGGCCCTCTGCATATATTCTTTTTTTTTTTTAAATATTGTATCGATCTTGTTGAATTATGTATATATAATTTGATTTATGTTTTATTAATTTAACTAATTTTAGTTACAAAGGTTCGCGTATCTTTTAAAGCTCTCGCACATATTTATACAGTACTTTTTTTCCAAACTGGGCAGGGTGACCTATAGTTTCCCGTTTACATGACCCCCAGAACAATAAAACTCGTATTTTTCGCAAAGAATATTTGCTGTGAAGGAATCTTAACTCTTTTTTGCGGCCCCAATTACTTATTTTTCATAAGTAATAATTGGGGCCGCGGAAAATACAGGACATTTTTTAAAAATCAGGTTTACTGATATTCTTAATAATGTTTAAATTATTCCGCTTCTCTTTTAAATTTCATTTAAAGTCCTGAAATATTTTTTAAAATATCATTTTAATGATAAAATGAAATCGGCGGCCCCTTTCTTCAGAAAAGAGAGGGGGTGTAGCACCCCCCACACCCCCCCTTGCCGACGGCCCTGGGTACAGATCGAGATTGTGAGAAAAATTGCGTAAGACCAAAGATCTTTTTCGCTGTTTGCGTGAGAGAGAGAACATGATTGAGCTGGCATAAAGCAAATGGACTGGTAATGTATATACAAATTTATAAGAGTTTAGAGGTACAAAACGTAGGAAATAGAGGGATGGACCTGCCTTACGCTCAGTACTCACTTCGGGCGGGAAGGGCAGGCAAGGTTAGGATTGTTAGGATTAATATATTAGGAATGGCTCAACAGCAAAGACCGTCCGATTGGGCCAATTCTAACATAGTAGAGCAGGGTGTCCCGAAAAAATCGAATTAGTCTTAGTGCGGAAAATTTGTGTCTTCACAACACTAATTACTGGGCCAAATTTCTTGACTCTGAGTTACTGACTTCTGCTCTGGCAAGGAATCTTGAAGTTAAGAGATTTTTGGAAAAAAACCGAAAGAGAAATTTTACAAAATATTTCAAAATTCTCAGAATGTTAAGATGTAGTGCTAAAAATTTGTGACTTCCTAACACTAATTACTGAGAAAATTTTCGTGACTCTGAGTAAAAACCTTCTGCTCTGGCAAGAGGCTTGGATTTTAGAGATTTTTAGAAAAAAATAAAAAAAAGAGAAAATTTACGAAATATTTTAAATTTGTGTGACTTCCTATCACAAACTAATACGTAAAACTTTAAGTCTGTGAGCTTATAACTTACGCTCTGAAAAAAGGCCTGAAATTAGAGAATTTCGTAAAAAAATATTAAATATGAGTTACACATAACAAAGCTGCTACATACCTAATACGCTGCAATATTTTGAATTTTTACCGCCTGAATGTTAACATCAGGCTACCTCTTGAAATGAAATGGGCTCCTTTTCTTTGTTTATATTGTAAAGCCTATAAGGAGGTCAAGTGTTTTAAATATCGTTCGAAGTCGTATGGTGTGCCTATGAGATATCTATTGGAGAAAAAAAAAAGTAAGGATTAATCTTAATTTATTCCATTACTATTTTATGCTAAAAATGTAAAAATTTCACGTGTTAAATCCTACTTTTGAACCAATTTTTCTCAAACTTGTTAATAATTGTCAGAAAAATGACTGTTATAGAAATTTAGGGCATTTTCTGCTCAATCAAATGGTTTTTAAATCGTTTTGATGTATTCATAAATAAAAAAGTTCTAAACATCTTCGTCAAGTACTCTTTTCATGAAAAATCGCTTTTGCAGCGACTGAGAAGTGGTCGCCAAAAAAATTTCGAAGGGTTAAAATATTTTTAAACCATTGTTTCAACCTCTCAATATAACAGCTAGCTAATAGGCTAATAGTTTTAAGGCTGTTGTCCCAAGAGATTGGCGCCAAGGAAAAAGAATAACCTTTCGTAATCAAAATCAACTTCAAATAACATTCCAATCTTTGTTACATACGACGTGATTTTCAGTCAAGAATAAGTTCCCTTAGCATCGTAGAAAAATTTTGCGTTTTTTAAATTTAAATCAATTTTTAATGAAATCTGCCTTGGCGACGGTTTCAGAATAGCAACCCTAACACCCATTAAAAAATAAAAAACTTAGTATTCTGCCAAAAAACACAGCAATAATTTAGCAACAAACATAACTAGCGAAAATCCAGGACTCCGGGGGTCTTACTGATAATTTTTAAATTTCATTTTCATTACGTTATATATTTTTTATTTAGGACATTCAAAAAAATGTTGAATCTACACTATTTTTAGTTGTAATTTTTAAATATAGGTGTCACTGCAGTAAGCGTTTCTACACAACGAAGGCTATTTCCTGCTTTTGCCCAGCTTTTTCTCTAATTGACTGCAATAAATCACTCGAGCCCCAGCCCTCCCCCTGCGAGTAGCGTTACCCGAAAAAAAATACCGTTCCTTTTCTTTAGGGATAGATCACAAAGGGAGTTCGCTTTTATTCAACCGCTTTGAATTCACAATGCAGTCTGGAATTCGCACACTTCATGCGATAAGAGTTTTAGAATTTGATAATTTGGGTTCAGAACACTGATTTGCTTATGCATTTTGCAATTTCGAATTACCGCCACTATTTTCCTCACAAAAAAAAGGCGCACTATAAATAGGAGACTTCAATTACAATATTTTAATATACTAAAACAAGGAAAATATTTAAATCTAATTCAGGCTTCTTTGCTGCTGTATGTTCTAATATTACAACAGATTTATAAAAAATATTCTGAAAAGTATATAAGCAAAAGCATAAAAATTTAAAAATATATGTCCTTTTAATTCAAATACTGTATACTTTTTTGCAAATTGAATATTAAAATTAGGACTATAAAATAAAAATTGATTTCTTTTAAATATTTAACGTTTATAATGTGGTGTTTGCTCTTTTTTCCATAGTAAATCCCTGTTCAACACTCAACTGTAAATTTTGTTTCTTAGGGCCCTGCTCCACATTGACGTAAAGCAGAAAAATAAAGCAGAAGCGTAAAATGGAGCGAGTAATGAAGCGTAAAGTACTCGGATTTTCGGTTTCTGCCTTCAGTTTCGGTCGCGTTTTACGCTGATGTGGAGCAGGGCCCTTACTGTTCAAATCCGGTAATTCAACAATGAACTTCGTACTTTATTTTTTAAATTCATTTATTAGATTAACTTTTTTTTTTTTTTGAAGCATTATTGTGCACAGCAGCTGATTTTCAGGTTAGCCGCGTGGCAAGAGCAGATCCAGCTTTTGCTTTAGGAAGGGGTCATTTTCGGAAAGGAAGGGGAAAGGGGTCAATTTCCCCTACATAGGTCCTAAAAAAACAAGTGATATAAATCCTAAAATGAAATTTTTGCTTATATTGGGTAGTTAAAGGGGGTCCATTTCTCTGGAACTGAGCTTGCGAGTGGGTCATGCCCCTGCCAAAGAGCCGTACAGATAATTTATCTCCACGATTAACAATTTTTGAATTTATTTCATCTTAAGATAAGTAATATTTTATAACTATATTTTCAAAAAAAAAAAAAAAAAATCCCACAAAATATATTTGAATAATATAACTTTCGTTTGCTATGGGAGTAATATTGCAGTCTGCAAACACTAAAATATATATATAAACGTCAAGAGTTTCAAATTAAAACGTATCACAATTCTTTGATAGAATACACATCTTCTTTGATATAATACCTGATTATTCTGTTTTAACAACCTCTTGTTTTACCCTTCGAATAATACTGCGCATTATTACACCATTTTGGTAAAATTACGTAAGGTTTAATAGTTAGGTGACTTACCGCCACATTCGAAGTAAATTAGTATGTACTATTTCTGTACTTCAAAGTGGAGCCAAACCAATGATGAAAGTGTATAACTATTTCCCAAGAAAGTTTTTTACTTAACATAGCATTTTCAAGAAATAATATGTGAGAAGGATTTTTCAACTAAACAAAACATACTGCTTCCTAGATTAAATGCATTTATTATTTTAAAAAAAAATCATCTTTATAAAAGCAATTTTTGGTAAAAAATTTGATACACATGAAATAATGATGATTCAAATATGCACACAGGCTCATAAAATTTGCATTCATCCTTACACGATGAGCACAAATATATAAAGGGGGAAACTTTCAATCAACCGGAATTTGAAATGAAATTAGCTTAAATTTCATTCAGTTTGAGTAAGGGTTCATTGAATGCAAAATAAATGTAAAATGAGCTTGATATTGAAAATTATACGCAAAAAATTTGGTTACCATGAAATAATGATACAATATGCCGTTACAGTAAAATATATACATCCCTAAATAAAATTATTTACTCTGTTTAGGGAGCGTCAGTGTGATTGCTTACATTACACTGCAGTTTATGCGTTAAATTTGCATTCAACCTTAAAAGATGAGCAAAAATATTATTCAAAGATGAAAAATTTTCAGTCAACCGGAATTTGAAATGAAATTAGCTTAAATTTCATTCAGTTCAAATTGAATAATGGTTCATGGAACGCAAAATAAATGTAAAATCATAAATAAAATGAGCTCGATATTGACAATTATATACAAAAAATTTGGTTACCATGAAATAATGATACAAAGTGCCGCTCGTTACTGTTAATAAATACATCCCTAACTAAAATTATTCATTCCTTTTAGGAAACCTAAATATGATTGCGCACGATAACCAGCAGTTTTTGCAATAAATTTGCATTCAAATTTACAAGATGAGCACAAATATCATGCTAAGTGGAAAAAGTTTCAAGTTCTAGTCAACCGGAATTTGAAATGAAAGTAACTCAAATTTAATTCAGTTAAATTGTGTGAGTAAGGGTTCATTGAATGCAAAATAAAAGAAAAAGCATAAATAAAATTAGCTTGATATTGACAACGCACAAAATTTGGCTACTATGAGATAATGATACAAGATGCCGTTACTGTAAAAATATATACAGCCGTGAGTAAAATTATTCACGTCGTTTATGAAACGTCAGTGTGATTGCGCACAATACACCACCGTTTATGCGATAAATTTGCATTCAACCTTGCAAGATGAGCACAAATATCATACAAAGAGAGAAAACTTTCAGTCAACCGGAATATGAAATGAAAGTAACTTAAATTTCATTTCGGTTTAAATTGAGAAATAGTTCAGGGAAAGCAAAATAAATGTAAAATTATAAAAAAAATGAGTTTGATATTGACAATTATATACAAAATTTTGGTTACTATAAAATAATGCTACAAGGTTCCCGTTACTGTATCGTAAGTAAAATTATTCACGTCGTTTAGGAACGTCAGTTTGATTGCGCACAATACATAGCAGTTTATGCAATAAAATTGAATTCAACCTTACAAGATCAGCACAAAATATCATACAAAGAGGGAAAGAAATGAAATTAACTTACATTTCATTCGGTTTTAATTGAGTAAGGGTTCATGGAATGCAAAATAAATGTAGAATCATAAATAAAATCAGCTTGATATTGACAATTATATACAAAATTTTGGTTACTATAAAATAATGATACAAATTGCCGTTACTGCAAAATTATATACATCCGTAAGTAAAATTATTCATTCCGTTTAGAGAACGTCAGTGTGATTGCACAATATACACCCACAGTTTATGGAGTCTGCAACCGCCCACTAGTCAGCCACGAACGGCACCCGATCAAAGGAAAGCATGCAAATCGGGCCACAATATACGCGATACCGACAAAAACAGAAAAGTGTCACAGTCCCATTCATATTGTAGACTGGACGTCGCCGTATGTAAATCACCACTTCAATTCTCAGAGGTCAACCGGCGTTGGAAGGGAAGGGGAGAGAGCATAAGCGGATTTACGGGGCGTCATGGGATGTGCTGCACCTCTAACACTTTTGGTTCGATTTGAAGACAAAATTAAATTTCTTGATAAAATATACTTTCGCAAGAAACATTGTTAGAAAAAACTTTTTTTGTTCACAGCTATAACACAACTTAATTTACTTGAAAGCAGCCTTCCATAATTTTCATAATAATAACTAGCTGATCAGCGCGAAGCATTCGAATTCAAAAATTCGGTTATTTTGAACGGTAATTTACTGAAAAACAGGCACAAATTGAATTGTTATTTTTCGCCCATTTCAGAGAAAATAAAACAGAAAACAGGCTACCGAAATAATGTTAGATAAAGTAATACTCAGTTTCTTGTGTGACCCGTGGGTGTTACCATTCATTGCCAGTACGAAAGAAATATGAAAGAAAAAGAAAGATAATGAATAATTGCATACATCAAATGAACACAATTCTTAAATTATTTATAATTAAGTGCTGGATGTAAGAATAACTGTACACTTTGCTGTATTATAAATTAATTGTAAATATGTGCTTATTGGTGATGGTTCCAAATCACCCTTTAGGAGGCGATTGCCCCCAGGTTGGAAACCACTGGGTTAGAGGGTAACGGGAAGGGAGAGATATCTACAAAATTTTAAATCCCTAAAACGCCATTTTAGGCAATTGACCTCGTCGTTAGAGAAAGGGCAAGTCTTCCAGAAATTTTCGGAAATTTATCAGAATATAGAAACAGAAATTTAGTATTCCTCCAGAAGCGCTCTGAAGCTGAAGTCATAATATTGTAATTTTAAGTTATCTTTGGTGATGGGGCCATTTGGGGAGAGGGAAAAGGAGTTATCGAATGCTCTCACCTGGAAATTTTCCGCAAATAAAAGTCTAACAGTGGAATTTTAGGATCTTTTTGGTCTTTGTTCAAGAGGTCATGATAACCTTCTGATTCCGTGCTTCTTTTTAATTAGTTGCCCTCTGAAGTTGACAGTCGGGGCACGGGTTCCGAATTTCCCCCATAAATCTAGCACTGGAAAGCACCTATCCTTTCGTTACGCCACTCGTGAAAAGATTAAAAATTGCCATCCACCTCTAGCTATGCGGGACGGTTTGCTGTAACCTCTCGTACGTTTTCTTTTTTGGGGCGAGAAGTTCAGAAATTATTTTGATAAGGTGTGTTTGTTTATTTTTGGAGAAAATAGGGCCTCATGGATCCCCTTATATAAACACCCTTGGAGTCAAACTCATGGGGTGAAAAATGCTCTTGGGTTTCCCTTTACGTTTCTTACTGGCACCGTAAACATCGGTAGTGTTTTCTGGGAGAACATTTCATTGTTGATGAATTTTAATAAGCCCGCCTCCAAATAAATAAGTAAATACCTTAATTGCTTCTTAAATGGGAGATCCCAGTACAATAAGGCCCTGCGAGGGGCCCTTATAGCCATAATATTAAGTGACGATAATCATTTAGAATTTGGACGTTGATGCAGGCCGGTAATGTTTTTTTTTTTTTTTTTTGACAATAGAGTAGGTACGACCCTGGATTTAAGATGTTCAAATCGACAGATGTTTAAAATTTTCTAATAATTTATCTGATAATAGTGGATTTGGGAATGTATCTGATAACTTCAATAGAATAATAGAGACGTCAAAAGTTTCGGAAAGTTCTCCTACACCATAAATTGAACTAAACGTAGCACCATACTTTCAAACAGATGAAACATCAGTTAAATATTGCCAAATAGCTTTTTAGTTTGATATAATTTTTTTTCTCATTTACCTAAAGGCAAAAATGATTTGTCGGCGCGGAGCCCCTTGCTCCTATACCATAAATTGAACTAAACGTAGCACCACACTTTCAAACAGATTAAACATCAGTTAAATATTGCCAAATAGCTTTTTAGTTTGATACAGTTTTTCTTAACTTTTACCTAAAGGCGAAAATAATTTGTCGGCGCGGGGCCCCTTGCTAGCGCGGGGCCCGATTGGGCAAAATCGGTCCAATCGGCCTAAGACCGGCCCTGAGTGCACCCCCTCCCTCTTATTAACATATAAGAAATATTTTCCCCGTGTAACTCATAGTGATATTTTTCTGGATCGTTCTCCGTCAAACCTCTTGCCCCATTAGCCCGGTCAAAATAGACATTCGAGTTCGGAAAAATTCGCATAGAGCTGGAAATTGGTACAGACTCTAAGAACATCATTATAAGTGAAATCTCAAAAGTCCTGATGAATCCCGGTGGAGCTAAAAATTTTATTCAAGGTCAAAGGTCAAAATTGAATTTTTTTTAAAAAATTGAAAAAAAAATCGCACGGTGCTAAAAATTGGTACAGACCTTAAGTACATCATTATAAATCATATATAAAAAATTTGAATCGATCCCATTTGAACTAAGCATTTTATGGAAGGTCAAAGGTCAAAATAAGCAAAAATAAATAAAAAATAAATTAAAAAACCAAAAAAATTCACAGAGAGCTAAAAATTGGCACAGACCTAAAATACATCATTATAAAAGAAAAATCAAAAATCCCTATCGATCCCACGTAATCTAAACATTTTATGCAAGGTCAAAGGTCAAAAAATCCTTTTTTTTTTGTTTGCACAAACGTTAAGTGTTATCATAAAAAAGTGCATATAAAATTTGTATGTTATACAGTATGTTCAAAAGAAGTATTTATATCAAGTTCAACTCTATCGAGTCCAGATTATGTGAAATTATCAACATTAATATTACATCCCCCCCCTAATAGATAAGATGCCTCTCTAAAGCAAGTGTAAAATATTTTTTTTTAAGTATACTATACATTATTTCCCTCTTTTTAGAATATATTTTTCATTCAACATAACTTTAAATGCATGCACATTATTTATTTAGGATAAAGAATGAGAAAATATTCAGACTTATTTCAGTAAAAGAAACATATCTTTTAAAATGTTAATGTAACTCTTCCTCTCAGTCGAACATCACCAATTAGTTGACAGTAAGATTTTGGAATCCATGCAGCCATTTAAAGATGATTCTTGCACTCATTTAAAAGTCTCTTTTTGCTTCACATGACCAAAAAGACATAAATAAGAAAAAAAGACTTTTGCGGTATTTTGAAACCAAAATATCGCTATTTAAAGTAGGAGTCCTATATGAGGTGCAGAATGACGACAGAATGAATGACACAAATATTATCAAACATATTTCTATTTCTTTTAAACATATGTTTTGATGATACTTCGAACTCTTGATTATCATACAGTTTACTATTTATTTTTTTTTAAATGCGTTTTAAATTTCCTTCCAGCTCTTGAATAGTAATATGATCTTCTATTTCTTCTTCCTCTTCTTGATCTTTAACTTCTAAAGATGGCTCGAATGAAAAAGTGGGATCACTTACATCTTCTTCTCCAATATCATCGTCATCAGCATCGATTGCATTTGATTCCACATTGGAGCACGACTGGCCTAGGCAATTACTGCAAATTTTTGAACAAAACAATTCGACTCTTCTGCAGCCATAATTATAACTACATCCCTTCTTGCAATTGCAAAAAATAGTATGGAGAAGTTTTTCTGGAGCGGGTGTCAGTAGAGTCTGAATTGGCTCCAAAACATTATCTTTCAGGATCCATTCCCAGTTTTCAGAGTCTAGCTCGTTGCCTAGCCATATTTGTACACTTGGTAGTACACACGATATAAATGTTGATATGCAGCAGCAGATGTTGGAGGAAAACAGGATAATTGAACAGGTTTATTGTTACGTGTATTTTTCACAAAACAAGAATACCTGTACTTGTCAAGGGAATCGACATTTTTGGAACTCCATACATAGCAAGAATAAAGCGAATTCCATTTGTGAGAATGAATATCGGGAGAACAGCTGATATTTTTGAAAACTTCAGGGCAATGAATTAAATCCTGAGTTTTTGCAAGTAATTTAAATATTTTCGTTTTGCCTCGCTTGTAAAACGCTGACGTTGTATCACATCCAGTTACTGCATGTAAAAATAAGATATGATCTTGACACTTTGGATATGAAGTTAAACTTTGTGATGAGTACAGTTTTGCTTCTTTTCCAGTTGTACTAGGTATAAAAAGTAAATAATTCTGTCAGTAGGAGCTCTTGCAGTCAGTATTATTAGCAAATCGACATCTTCAGCAACAATAATAGTGATATTTGTGTTGAAATTTTCTAAAGCTGTTTCAATTATTAGAACATCAGCTTCATTATTGGCTTGCTTCACAGAAATATGAGCAGCTATTAATTTTTCTGAAAGCATTGAAATAAACCGAGACTTGTTATATGTGTTGGCAAGAAATTACTCCTGGTTTGTTGGAGAAGTCATAAATCTATTAAAAAGAATATCAGAAGATGGAGATATTTTACTTATCCGACGTCGTTGCTCTTAAACTTTGATATTCTTAGTATGATCAGAATATCCATCATACTTCTCAAAAATTGCATCGAATTTTTCATCTCGAGCCCATACAACGCGATGTAAAAGGTATCCACTATCGATGATGTAAGTAGTATATTCTTTATCGATTTCAACATGTACTCATTTGAAAGCAATCATAAATGGCTGATTTTTGTGTTTCACGCATTCCAATTGCATCGAAGAGTGATAATGGATAAGATGCCAATTCATACTTGAAAAATGGTTCAAGCTCATCGTCCAAATACTTAAAAATACACATTCGTTGAAACAGTAATACATGATCTATTGGTACCTTTTCATCGTGAATTTTTTTAGAGCTACTGACGTAACCGTCAGTAGCTCTAAAGAGGGAGAACTTTATCAACACGTTTCAATTTAATATTGTTGAAGGAAAACGCCTCCACTCACCCCCGAATGTAACTTGACCCTCTCATAGAGGGGGGGGGTGAATCATAGGAGGGGATAGGCGTAGCGGTCAAGTTGGGAAAAGTGTTTCTCGAGGTCACTTGAAAACTGCGATGTCTCTTGAATGTTATTTTGTGTGGGGATGTGGAGGAAGGGGGGAGGGGCATATTTAGATAATTTTTTTTTATACCAAGGGTTGATCCGCCTCTGAATCCACGCTTGTTTGTACATAATTGTACACTTTACAAACTTTGCATCCTCCATTTTTAAGACGCTTAACATTCAAGAGATATTTGTGAAAAATTTATTTTTGAGCTTTGACCTTGAATAAAACGTTTAGCTTCACTGGGATCCATTGGAAACGTTTGACATTTCGTTTATATAATGATGTCCTTAATTATTTGCATGTTAATTTTATCGTCAAAGTGCAATACGTGGACACTAATAAGGGGGAGATTGGGTAATTTTTTCGAAATTTGAGTCACCGAACTGCAGTTCTAGGCTTTATTTTATCCCTTTGGGGGGGGGGGATGACCCCACGACCCACCCACTGAATACCCATTTGTTTGTGCATAATTGTATAATTTTCAGACTTTGTCACCCCTATTTTTATAATAACACTTACCGTTTAAGAGATATTAGGGAAAAATCGATTTTGACATTTGACCTTGAATAAAATTTTTAGCTCCACTGGGATCGTGGGGACTTTTGACACTTCACTTATAATGACGTCTTTAGCAACACTTATGTTAATTGCATTGTCAAAGTACCAAATTCGAGTAAAAATAAGGGGTCTGTAGGGAATTTTTCGAAATTTATCTCCCCAAATGCCGTTTTTAGCTATTAGGGGGGATTTAGGGGGGAGGATATAACCCCCATGACCCATATTCGGAATTCCCACTTGTTTGTACACAATTGTATACTTTTCAAACTTTGTAACCCCTATTTTGTCGCTTCCAATTACCGTTTAAGAGATATATATGAAAAATCGATTTTTTGACCTTTGACCTTGAATAAAATTTTTAGCTCCACCGGGATTCATGAGGACTTTTGAGATTTCACTTATAATGATGTCCTTAAGGTCTGTACCAATTTTCAGCTCTATGCGAATTTTTCCGAACTTTCGCGTTTTTTTCGTCTATTTTGACCGGGCTACATCCCCCAGCGCCGCGGGAAATGTGGGTAGATCTATGAACGTCACTGGATGTGATGCCAGTTTTCTGAGACTCAGTCTTAAAAATAAAGCTCAACATTTTGCTTTTTACTTGTGTAAATCGTGCTGGTCCAGAAGAGACTGATGTCAAATTCTCCATCTCCAACATTTCCAATTTCTCGTAAACTGGATACTTATCCAAAATATTTTTGTCTAGTTGGGTGTGGAAATATTCAGAAAGTAATTATTTAAAGCCTCAACTACGTTTTTAAACAAATGAGTGGCAAAATCTTGCTCAATATTAAAAACTATTTATCCTGGGGAAAAGAAAATTAACATTACGACAAACTAAAAACTAGAAAAGTGTATTTATAGAATACGAAAATAAAAATGGTATGTCTTTCTGAAAAGTGTAATAAACGTATAATATAAGGTGTGTTTCAAATGCGAACTTAATATGGGGGGGGGGCAGGGACGTAACTAGGAGATTTTCATACAGGGGCAAGACTTCGCTTCTTCGCCCCCCCCCCCCATTAAAATAAAATAAAATATTTGTCGAAAAAATGATAATGCCAACGTCTGGACCGTCATATAAGGGTATACTCAACGTATATTACATAGGAAATGAACAAAAGCACAACTAAATACATACAATAATTTCTCAAAGCCAAAGGGGCAAATTTTCCTCTTAACACCGAGGAATATCGGGGTGATTCTTAAGTAAGATGAAACAATTTTAGGGCCCTTCTCCTCATCAGCGAAAACGCCACCGAAACCGAAGGCAGAAACCGAAAATCCGGGTACTTTCCATAGGAGCACCATTTAATCAATTTTACGTTTCTGCATTATTTTCCTGCTTTACGTCAATGTGGAGCAGGGCCCTTACTGGTCACCCTCTAAAAGAAAATAGGGGGGTGGGGGGAGCTGACTGTTAAAAAATTCTCTTTTTTAAATAATAAGAAGAAAATTATGCAGTTACTTCGCCAGTGGGTCATTCTACGTCAGTTCACCCGGTCATGTAACCCATGTCCTCGGATTTTGTTAAAATTTGGTGTATTTAATATTTTTATGGTGGTAAGTAGCCATATGAATTCTTTTGCCCATATGTGATCTGGTTTTTGTTTTACTGGCCGTCAAACTTTTCGAAAAATTGCATTTTCTGTCAACGGCTAAGCCTAATCTGCATGTATACGTATCTCTTCAGTAAATTGTGACGGGTGCAGAAATCTTTCAATATTTCCAAAAATTCTCAGATATGTTGCTGAAAATATGAGAATTTAATAAAAAAATACTTGAAATTTATATAATATAATTTTGTTTGAATAAAATTTGAATAAACTACGACAAACATTTTTTTTCTTGTGCAAAACATGAGTTTACTTAACCCTCGTGGGTCCCTCCCATTTCAGTTACACTCAAGACCCTTGGGGTCATAAACGACCCCAATGCTTCCTTTAATTAATTCATTATAATTATTGAATGTTACATGCATTATTTAAGTTCACACACTTTTTAAAGCTAAAAAACCAAAAAATAAAAAGATACAATTAAAGTAAAATTTAGTTTATGAATTAAAATTATAATTTTAGAGCAAAACTTACAATAACTGCAGATTTATTTACATCTGTTACAGACCTGAAAAAACATGATTTTTGCAAGTGAATTTCAAACACTTATGACATTTTTCAATTCATTTTCTGTCCAGTTCTCTTGGATAAAAGTTGCAACGTCCTCTTTTTTTGGCCTTCTGGGGAAGTGACCCCAAGGGTCTTATGTGCAAAAAATGCAATTCGGGAAAAATAAAACACAATAATAGCATTATTTTGAATAGAAAACTAGAAGAATAAAAGCCACAAAATGCCATTAAAAACAAATGGTTGATTAACAAAATATATTAAACAGAAATTGCATTGGGGTCACATATGACCCCAAGGAACCCACGAGGGTTAAGTGGCATTTCACGAAAAGGCGGAGGTCCTATTCAATAATGGACGCATTCGAAATGAGTCTGAAGGTGTGTTCTATCATTGTAAAAAATAAAATTAGTGGTTTTTTTCGTTTTCTCGTTGCTGTTGCACAATATACACATTTCAGTATCAAAACTTTTGAAAAAAAGTTCTAGTCATTTTCCTAACCTAAATTTCACTGAAAAACAAACATACCTTTATTTTTAAGTGTATTTACAGCCCTATTATGCTACTTAAAAATCATCTTGATTCCTTATTAAGCAGAAAGAAAAGTGAGAAATAATTTATGATTCCCAAATTCAGTTGTTAAGTTCAGCAAAATATCAGATGTAGAAAAAAGATGTGCAAAACATGAATTCACTTTAGTAGCTTTTTATAAAGAGGCGGAGGTCATATTCAATATTAGAAGCATTCGAAATAACCCTAAAGGTGTGTTCTATCATTGCAAAGAACAAAATTAGTGCCTTTTTTCGTTTTTTTTCTTTCTTTTTTTGTTGCTATTGCACAATATATACATTTCAGTACCAACATTTTTGAAAAAAGTTGTAGGTATTTTCCTAACTTAATTTTCAATATTTTTTGTGTAAAAGAAGCATAGCTCATGCTTTTGTAGCATAAAAACGTATTATATTTATTTTTAACGATTTATAATTGCATTGAATGTGCGAAGAAGAGACAGGATATTACAATCTTTCAAGAAAAAATAACAATGAAAAATATGAGTTTCCGAATATTATCGGATTGTTTGTCTTTGAAGTGTTTGTGTGATTCTGTTTTCAGCAAATTTAAGGAATATACTGTTTGATATTTTAACGCTCAACCTTCCTTGCATTTGCGCATGTATCAGGTCTCTTCTTATTTTATCAAAATATGGGTCATAGTGATAAGAGGGATAAAGAATGTGAGTGGGTTTTCTATTTTGGTTTGTTTGGTTTTCATTGGATTCGCTTATCAGGAAGGTTGGTTTGCGCTGATAAATAATAATAGGAGATAATTAAAAAGCTAGAGCCCCGGACAGTCATTATTAATAAAAATAATCTAGAAATTTCAGCATTCAGTTAAGAGCAAATACATCTTTCGACACTTGCTATTGGAGTTTAAAAGAAAAAAATTGAAAATTTTCTAATAAGTTACCAATCAAACAGTATATTGAAGCAAGACTATCTTTTACCTAAGAAAGGATTATTATCTTTACTATAACCAAGAAATGGTAAGATGTTAGATGAAATAACTACGTCAAACGGTCCGTAACATAAGATTCTGGAAGATGTTACTATTCTCTTCAAAAGGAGATTGAATATGTACAAAATAAGTATTCCGAATATTTCATGATCACGCGACTTCAACAAGTACTGTCCGACGTCGGAAATGCAAGGAAGGTCGAGCGTTAAAATATCTAACAGTATATTCCTTAAATTTGCTGAAAACAGAATCACACAAACACTTCAAAGACAAACAATCCGATAATATTCGGAAACTCATATTTTTCATTGTTATTTTTTCTTCAAAGATTGTGCTATCCTGTCTGTTCTTCGCACATTCAATACAATTATAAATCGTTAAAAATAAATATAATACGTTTTTATGCTACAAAAGCATGAGCTATGCTTCTTTTACACAAAAAATATTGAAAATTAAGTTAGGAAAATGACTAGAACTTTTTCAAAAATGTTGGTACTGAAATGTATATATTGTGCAATAGCAAAAAAAAGAAAAAAAAAACGAAACAAACCACTAATTTTGTTCTTTGCAATGATAGAACACACCTTTAGGTTTATTTCGAATGCTTCTAATATTAAATATGACCTCCGCCTCTTCATAAAAAGCTATTAAAGTGAATTCATGTTTTGCACATATTTTTTCTACATCTGATATTTCGCTGAACTTAACAACTGAATTTGGGAGTCATAAATTATTTCTCACTTTTCTTTCTGCTTAATAAGGGATTAAGATGATTTTTAAGTAGCATATGAGGGCTGAAAATACACTTAGAAATAAAGGTATGTTTGCTTTTCAGTGAAATTTAGGTTAGGAAAATGACTAGAATTTTTTTTCAAAAATTTTGATACTGAAATGTGTATATTGTGCAACAGCAACGAGAAAACGAAAAAAACCACTAATTTTATTCTTTACAATGATAGAACACACCTTCAGACTCATTTCGAATGCTTCCATTATTGAATAGGACCTCGCCTTTTCGTGAAATGCCACTTAAGTAAACTCATGTTTTGCACAAGAAAAAAAATGCTTGTAGTAGTTTATTCAAATTTTATTCAAACAAAATTATATTATGTAAATTTCAAGTATTTTTTTATTAAATCCTCAAACTTTCAGCAACATATCTGAGTATTTTTGGAAATATTGAAAGATTTCTGCACCCGTCACAATTTACTGAAGAGACACGTATACATGCAGATTAGGCTTAGCGGTTGACAGAAAATGCAATTTTTTGAAAAGTTTGACGGCCTGTAAAACAAAAACCAGATCACATATGGGCAAAAGAATTCATATGGTTTCTTACCACCATAAAAATATTAAATACACCAAATTTTATCAAAATCCGAGAACATAGGTTACAAAATCCCGTTTTCCTGGTTGATTTGACATGGATTGACCCCAGTTCAACGCCCCTAAAATCTGGCGCCCGGGGCACGAGCCCCGGCTGCCCCCCTTTAGTTACGTCCCTGGGGGGGGGGGCACTTTTTACATTTCGGGGCCTTTCCTAAAGCCTTTTTCTCTACATCAGCCCCTGACTATAGAATGAAATTGCGCCTTTAAGATTTCTGGTTCGATTTTTTTTCTGTAATGAATAAAAACTCCTCCTCTCACCTAATGTCTCCAGAGTTAGCCAAAAATTTCGTTTTAAAAACTTTAATTTTGAAAGATTTTCTGTGCAAAAGTATCCACCCCTTAAATAGTCTAACTCTGTATAATGTCTAAACGCAGTGAAATCAAACTCTCTGATTTTTTAATGACTAAAGAAAATATATTTGAAAAAGAGATATTTCAATTTTTAATGTTTAAAAACTTTTTATGTGGGAATTTAACTGAACTATTTGCGCTATTGCAGGTAAAAATACTTCAGTATTTATGGCTTCTAATTATGAAAATATTGAATCGTTCAGCTTATGCATAAATATTAAAGTTATTTAACTCTCATAGTTACAAATAGGAGAAAATTAGAAATTTGTAATAGCTGATTATTAATTACTGATTAACAATATCAATAAAAAACATAATTTTTTATGAAGTTTATTTATTGAAAAATAATTAATGTTATAGCCCCTTTGAGAGATGAACCTGGGCCCCCTAAGAAATAAAATATAAACTACACCACTACGCAAAAAAATACCCTATAGCTTCGCACTGTGTCTTCTTCGAAAAGGATTACAGCCGGTACCAGTTTTGTCCACATCTGCCTGAAGCAAGAGAGGTTTGTTCGTCCCCCAGCGACTGCTATTATTCTCTTACTATCCCCTAATGAGTAAAGCTGTCAAAGAGCGCTTCAGTGAGGGGCTAATATTTTTTCCCCTTGTAAAGGGAGTGAAATTCTGCGCCATCTATTTTGTAAAAATGTAACTACACTGGAAGAATTTTCCTAGACATACGCCCTTAAGCAAGTTAATACAAGTAGAGAGGAACAAATTAAAACAAACTTGCTGGAAAGAAAATATTCGTAGTGTCTGGGATTTTTTTTTTATTATTGCAAGTAAATAAAAAAATAAATGAAAATATGAAGAAGTTAAATACTCTTGACTGTTTTAGAAAAGAAACAGTAAACAATCTGATGGCGCCATCTAGCGTACGCTAGGTAATACAGGTAATACTAGTATGAAGTAATGCTTACCTGAAACCAACCAATGGCAGTGCTTCAGCGTTTTAACGGAGACCCTTGAAAATAAGTGAATAAAACAGTTACGAAAAATTGGCTGTAAGATTAAGTGTCCTTTCAAGTGTCAATAAATGTTTTTATAATAAAATAATAACCCCGGCTCCAGTTTCTACAATATATTCTTTTACAATAAAACTTCAGTTTATTTCTCTTTACTTTGAAAAAACAAGATGAACACGTTTCACATCAGTATTGGAAATAGCTATCCGATGTTAATAATGCCCCGAGGATAGATGAAAAGTTATATATTTATTCAGTGTTGGGTTTGAGTCATAAGGTGATTAAAAATGACTGATCATTTCAAATTTTTCTTCTATTTCTCTGCAAGATGTTACTTGTTATCCACCGGAAACCCAAATCGAAATTGTCGACTTGTTGTATTTTGCAACATTGGAAATCAAGAAATCAAGTATAGGAGCTTTCTTCAACTGCAATTCATCTAAATTATATTGATTTTGCAAATTTGTACCGACACGTTTTTTTCTCTTTAATTTGTTTGGTTCAAAAATATGTTTTTGAGTGTCTACCTCCCGGCGAGAAAGCCCGTGTGCGGTGCATCTGCAACAGGCTGCTGTATTCGAGCATAACCTTTGCTTTCCCCTGCGAGCTGTTTATTTTTTTTCCTTTCCATGGCGTTTCGGAGAGGAGAAGCTCAGTGTAGATAACTCTTCCTCTCCTAACCGCTCCAGTTGACATAATGTAGTGTTTGTTGAAAGTTCTGTTTTCCATGAGTCTTCTCGAATTTTTATTACGTGTTTCTATTTTTGTGGCTGAAACGAAACTTGTAGTTAGCAATACAATTGAAATTCAGGGTTCAAAAGGTAGGACTTAAATAATTCCTTTTTCTTACAAAAGTGTTCCAACATTCAGACTTCGTAATTGTCCTGATATTCCTGTTTTTCCGGATGAAAAATATTTTCTCCTGATTTACTGCGTTTTGACCTGATAATCATGATTTCCCCTTTTTTATTATATTTTAAGACTCAACAAGGGTTGCTAGCCACAAGGGTTGCTATTCGATAATTTGGATTCTTTAAATCTCGCCAAATTTTTGGCGATAATTGCAAATTATAGTAACCCTGCTTTTGGAGCAGTTTTCCGAAAATTACGGCAACCCTACTTCCTGTCTGCTGGACGCCGCTGAAACCCCTCTTTCTCCCCCCCGAACCCTCACTTCCTTCCTCCCACTCGCTCTCACGCACCTGGCTGCCACAGTCGCACCTGCTGTTCCTCCTGTTGTTTTCACCTGTATTTTTTCTAATTGAAAGCCGTAAGTAATGCAAATTGTTTGTCATTATTTTTTTTGCCTAGTATTTTATTTATTCACTAGCGGTACCCGCACGGCTTTGCCCGTGGTATAAAATTAAAAGTTCATTTGTAAAATAATTAATATAGCAGAAAAAATACTCTATTTTAGTTATAATTCAACTACAATTCCTTCAAAGTATGATATAAAAATTTGGTATGGGCCCTACACTACTTCCTTTTACGTGTACATTTCTTAGTAGATGCCTTAAGTGCTTGGAGGGAGTAAGATAACAATTCAAACATTTGCATCCCTAGTTTGCCACGAAACAATGCAAAAAAATGTTTTACAATGATTAATCTCCAAAATATCGCCGATTTTAACATCATTCAGTGAATTTTTCGCAAAATATCACCAATAGCGCCAAATTGAACCCCCCCCAAAAAAAAGTTTTTTAAAAAATCGCAAATTTGTCGCCAAATTGGCAAAATATCGCTAATAGCGCCAAATTGAGTCCAAATAAAAAAAAAAAATTCGCCAACTTGGCGATATGTCGCCAAATTGGCGACAAATACTTCGCGACCAAAGGCTTGGCGATATATCGCCAAGTGGTCGCGCCAATTCATCTGCATTGAAATTAACACTGATTAACTCCAAAAAAGGGGTAAAGCATCCCCTTGTGACATTCAAATGAAACTCCAATTGGAGATGCAAAAAAATAAGCCAAAAGAGAAAATAAGAACAATTTTGTTGCTCACAGAAACCAACAGAAATCTTACCAAAATTTGAAAGAAGAAGAAAGTTTCCTTTCCCAGCTTTAAAAACAAAACAATACATTTTCCGAAATGAAACACTTTAAAAAGAACGTTTCAATGTCACAATTTATACGATATTTGGTTAATCTTTGTGCTTTGGGTACCCCTTTCTCGCTAAATGGGCGATAGACGCTCCTACTACTGTTTCTAAACGTTGCCAAAATCAATATTGCTGAAATGCGAAATCTATAAAAATGGAAAAAAAATCCGCCAAATCTTTTAATTAAGTCATTAGTATATTGGAAACAGGGTGGCCAGAAAAATACTACGCTCCTTATTTGGGCCGAAAAAATACTACCGTAGTATCAAAAATACTACTTCTGGCAACCCTGGAAAAAGAACGAAACAAAAATAAGTATGAACACGTAACCATAGTAACAGCATGAAAAGTTGATTTCCGTTGATAAAATAATTCATTTCATTAACCATTTTAGAATCGTTTGGCTTGCTTTACTGAAGGTAAGCCTTGAATTCCGGGATTCTAAAAACAATTGTTACAGCTCTCCTGATGATCGTAGAAACTTCGAAAAAACTTCATTTTGTGCAGAAAATTTCAAGCTTTCGAATGACATAAGACTTGAAAATGTGTATAAAATATTTCTTCCCTATTTTATCGAATTTCCGCTAAGAATTCGAATAGAAAAAGAACGAAATGGAATTTTCGAAAAATCGCTTCGAGGTGCAAAACTACATGCTACAAACTAATTTTGTACCAAGTGGCATGAAAATCGACCGAACGGTTTTGGCGCTACGCGCGTAACAGACAGACAGAAGGAAAGACAGAAGGAAAGACAGAGAGACAAACTTTCAGCTTTATTATTAGTAGAGATTATATTATTTATTCATTATTTATTATTTTTTGAAAATTACCGCTTCTTAGGCAAATTAGCGCTTCTTAGGCCACTGGCATAGCAAACCATGCCGGAAAAAATTCCTTATTAATTACACTTTTGATGAAATAAATATGTTTTCTTAATGGGTAATGTTTCTAGAAAGAAATTCATTCTTTTTGTGATATTATTTCTATTTTTTTCTCCTGATGAAATAGGATTTTTGAGTTTGCTTGAACCGCATGGTTTTAGGCTTGAAGCATTGTATCACAATGCCTAGTTTTTGATCAAATAATTTATTTCATCAATTAATAATGTTCTTTGGTGTGAAATTTAATATTTTTTTGCAACTATTTCCTTTTTTTTTGCTCTTGATGGAATTGGATTTTTGAGTTTGTTTGACTTAACTGCATGGTTTTAGGCTTGAAGCATTGTATCCCCATGCCTTGTTTTTGATAAAATAATTTATTTCAATTCATTTATAATGTTCTCGGTTGTTCTCTTCTGTTAAATATTATATTTTTATGTGCTATTTATTTCAATTTTTGCTCTGGATGAAATAGGATTTTTGAGCTTGTTTGATTTAACCGCATGGTTTTAGGCAACAGACTCGAAGCATTCTATAACCATGCCTTGTTTGTTTCTCTGTTTATTTACTGCTTTTGAACTGTGTTTTTTTACAACAACTAATCAATTTTGGTCCTAGATGGCTTGTTCAAAACCCGTGTTGCCTTCTGCAACCATCCCGCCCATAACTACCCCCGACATGATGGACGAGAGGTTAAAATACTTCAATCTCTTCACCTATTCTGGGCTCCTCCAGTCCGATGAAGTTGCTCTGCAATTTTTGACGGACATGGGGGTTGCCCCAGACCCGAAGGATTGTCCGCCATGCAAAAAGTGTGGCAGGGTCACTGTTGCTGTGAAGGATAAACACAGGAGATACGGGTTTTGAAAAAACACCGGAACAAGTGCCTCAACAAGTTTTTAGTTAGTCCCTAAGGGGAAAAGGGACCTAAATTATTTTTAAAAGAGATCTTAGTCTTACCTTTTAAACGTTAAAACTAGTGATGCACTGTTTAATCAGCAGTAATTGGCCACTTTGCTGATTTTCCTTAACATGGCCGTTTAATAGAATGAAAAATTATAAATGCATAAAATTACTTTTGCTCAGAACAAGTAACTATGCTAAATAAAGTTAACCAATTGGTCGGCTGATTTTTTAAAATATTGGAATTACTCTTGCTTAGAGCACGAACAATGTGGAATGAATTTCTTTCGAATTTGAACTGTTGTGCCCCCATGGGATTAAAAATTTTCAAATTATATTAGGGGTATGGACAATGTATTCATTTTTTTTCTAAGAAAAGAAATAGAAGAGGTTACTGGGAAAATTTGAAACGCAACACAAAATGTGAATTCCAAGCATAACAGAGGGGACTCCAGAAGCAAATTTTGCTCCAAAACACATAAAATGTTCTAAAGCAAGAAATTATAGACAAATTTGTTTTCTTTTTTCAAAAACAATGCTTGGATAAGTGGTCTGAAAATGAAATTATAATTTTATTTAACCTGCATAAATTAAAGAAATAGATATGTAAGAGGGGGACAAAAAATGTCAATATTTTGACAATTACTGAAATTTATGCTGAAGTCTGTGAATTGGAACTCTTTAAAAGGTCATGGTATTTCAAAATGACAATATCACTCATAGAAAGGTTTAAATGAACCCTTTGTTTAATTTAAATGTTAAAAACAAATTGTTCCAGGACATGAGATAGAACAGAGGGGACAGCTTACAAATTTTAATTGCAGAACAATAAAAATCGCATTTCTATTGTTTAACCCCTTCCAAGCTTATTTTGTTTTGGGATTGCGGATCAAAAAATGTCAATTTTTTTATGCTTATTTTCATACATACATATCTTTTTAAACATAATAGCATCATTCGCATTCAACATTTCCTTTTCTGTATGGCAGAAATCATTATACTTTGGAGTTGGCCTACTCTTACCTTAAATCTACAGCTCAAAACACTGTATAGTAGGGTGGGGCGAAAAATAAAAAGTTTTTCGGATCAACTTCTAATAGTTGCCAAAAGTTGTCTTTGGTGATAATTAGCTTTTGTGCAAAATTTGAGAAAAATCGGTTAATATCTTCAGTTGGCGCTGCGATCGCAAAGTTTTACCATAGCTTTGTTATGGATTTTATGGTTAAAATATCAAAAAGAATGCCTTTAGCTAGTCTCTTTGCGTTTTTTTTACTCAAAAGATGTTTTCACGCATTAAAAGCATATGAAATGACTCACAAATATTATTTTATATGATATATTTATATTTTAAAAAAATCACTTTTTTTGACGTTTTTGTTTCTTTTTAATTGCTTGAAATATAAATATATCATATAAAATAATTTTTTGTGAGTTATTTCATATGCTTTGAATGCATGAATATATCTTATGAGTAAAAAAATGCAATGAGATTAGCTAACGGCATTATTTTTCATATTTTAACCATAAAATCCCGATAAAAGCTGTGATAAAACTTTGCGATCGCAGCGTCCCCTGAAGATATTAACCCATTTTTCTCAAATTTTGCACAAAAGCTAACTATCACCAAAGACAACTTTTGGCAACTATTAGAAGTTGATCCGAAAAACTTTTTATTTTTCGCCTCACCCTACTGTATAGTTATGTTATCTAGTAGCAACAATAGTAAAAAAAAGCATCCGAAACCATAGAAGGGACATGTGAAATAATTCGAAAAAGACTGGTTAAGCAGTGTTAATTTTCACCGTGCCCGAGCTACACTCGGGATGAGCCAGAATTTAACATTTCGCTTGCCCGAGTCCAGCTCGGGAAAAGCCGGGAAGGGGTTAAAGTAGGAGTTATCAACCAGGTTATGATATCAGAGATGAAAACCCAGGCTACATCATTATAGTTGTAATTAAAAGTCTTTTGTCCATCCGATCTTTTTAAAAAACAACGTGAGCGTTACTCGTTTCTTCTTCTAATTCCTTGATCTGACCTACAAATTTGATCAGTCTCTTTTCCCCCTCAACTTTAACAATTGCCAGACTGCCAACAGTTACATTAGTGGATTGGGATGCAGCTTTGATTTTCACTTCTCTCATTAATGATGGTCTTATAGTTAAACTCTGTCCTTTCCTCAGTGGAAAGTAACAGATGCAATAATATAAATACAAATCTGACGATCAGCAACAGGGTCTGGGTCTAACTGGGCTGGTCCTAGTCAAATTATAGACCCCAATGAAGATCAATGGCTCTCGTAAAGCTATCAACTCACTTTCTCCTTACTGCCTCTTCCGGTAAACTGTTCCAAGCTCCAACTATCCTGCTAAAATAGTAATTTTTCCAAATTTCCGGGTTAGCCTGAGATTTAATGAGCTTAAAGCAATGACCCCTTGTTCTGCTTTCCGTGCAAAAACCTAACCCCATTACATCTTTCATTTTGATGAATTTAAACAACTGAATCATGTCCCCTTTGACACACCTTTGCTCAAGAAAGTCTGTAAATCTTAGTCTCAGGCGCGGATCCAGAGGGGGGGTCATGGAGGTCATGTCCCCCCCCTTAACCGACCAAATATAGCAAAAAATTGCATTTTTGGGACTTATTTCACGAAAAAACTGCCAAAATCCCCCATTTTTGCACAAAAATTGCACTTTGACCCCCCCCCTTTCCGAAAATGACACCCTCCTTAACCAGAAGCTGGATCCGCCCTTGCTTAGTCTAAATTAGGAAATCTCTTCACTAACTTTGTAGCTCTTCCTTTGTACCCTTTCCAATAAATTAATATCTTTCTTAAGATAGAGAGACCAAAACTAAACAGCATACTCCAAATGAGGTCTTACCAAACTTCTATATCAAGGCAAAAGAACTTTTTTAGATTTGTTTGAAATAGATCTATTTATAAACCCAAGCGTCCTATTGGCTTTGCCGTTACCAACAACATACTCTTCCGTATGACTCTTATGCAGTGCATAGGTTATATGTGAGGATTACTAATTTACCAAGTACTCGGTACTCAGCCATTCAGTATATCATCATTCGAAATCCGCATAAAACTGGGGTGCAATAAGCAGGGTGTCAATGATTTAAATCAATTGATTTAAATCAGTGATTTAAATCGCGATTTAAATCAATTGATTTTTTAAAAAAAAATCATTGATTTAAATCACTTTTTATTTTAATCCTTAAAAATTCTCTTGGACAATCCCAATTTAATCATTTTCGCCATTTTCTTTTAGAGCTTTGATTTCCATCTAATAAATGGAAAAGTAATGCTACTCATCCCCCCTCCACAGATGCTGGAAGGTTGCAGTCCAAATAATATGTATTAACAAATAGTGCTATTTGTTGTCTAATATGTGAAATAAAAAGAAAATACATGCAGGTGCAGGGCAGGTGTTGCAAAGAGTGAATTGAGGGGGGGAGGGACATGATAGAATGTGTGATATACTTTCAGTGAAAAGAAAACAAATACAACCAAACAGAAGATGAATTTTCTATGCCTTGCATTAGCAACTGGGGGGGGGGGGGTGCAGTCTCTATTAGTGGCTGAAATATTTCAGCTTTACAAAACAAAAGCAAAATAAAGAGGGGGAGGGGTGGCTGAATGAAGTGAGGATCGGGTTGAGCTTCTTGCCTCATTTGATTTTTATCCTAGCTCGAAGACAGGATTATTTTTAGATTGGCTTCTAACACTTTTTTCTGGGTTTCTTACTATTGAAGCTTTACTTCAAAGGTGTTTTTGTATTTTTAAAAACTTAAAAGTAAGTTGTTCATAAATAAAAATTAATTAATAACTGAAGTTTCTAATTTTTTTTAAAAAAATCAAAAAAATCCAATTTAAATAAAAAAAATCTGATTTAAATCAAAAAAATCCGATTTTTTTTGATTTTTAAAAAAAAATCATTGATTTTTTTACACCTTGGCAATAAGTGTCACACTGAGTACTTGATACTTGACTTAGCCAAAATGCTATTGGTACATCTCTAATGATAACTGTAGAAAAAGTTTTTAGTGAGATAGATACTCTAAAGATTAACGAAAAAAAATTACGCAAGTCATTTTCAAAATTTGATACCCTTGTTGTAATATTTGCTGTTTTTCAAAGCTATTTATTGTTATTATAAAATAATGGAATTTTTGAAATTACGATTTGAAGTAGTAATTGAGATCTACTGATGTTCAGTGCAGTCCTTATTAGACATGTTTTGATTTTAAATGTTCAATTTAATTTGTCGAATTCAGGCGGGGCAAAGTGAAATAGCACATTTTGTTCACTTATACATTCATTTATTAAATCACGTACGTTTATTTATTAATTCATCTACGCTCTTTTGCTTATTTATTTACTTATTTATTCATTTATTTTCTGATTCATTCTCTATTTTATTCCCTCTCTTTTCCTTATTACTCTTTCTATATTAAATTAATTCATTATTTTAAACTTTTCTTATTCTTAGCTTAAATTTTAAAGCTCTTCTGTTTTAGATATGATTTCAATAAGTTTCTATGTAACTTATACTCCTTAAATATTTCACCGATATTATATACATAATAGTTGATTTATAAAAAAAAAAGAAAAAAAAAACTAAGCTTAGATAAACTTTTTTTTCTCAAATTAATACATTTATTTATTTGATTATTTATTCATTAATTTTTTCATTCAAAACTCATTTATTCGTTTATTTTCGTATTCATTTGATGAAAATTGCTGTTAATCATAAAATAGAAAATTTTTCATTACAAAAATTCTGTATTTTTCACTGTGCCCATGGTTTTTTGAGGTGAAAATTTTCCACCTTTTTTTGAAGGTACAAAATAACCGCAAAAAATAAAAAACAATACTTCAATGCAAGGTGTATTACAAATTTCATTAGTTCTGCTTTATGCACAATATGTTTTAGAATAAATTTCCAATTTGTTCATTTTGAAACAGTTGAGTTATCTTAACTATTTCACTTTGCCCCATCTTCTCCTACATACAGAAATATTTTTCTATTTTTAAAAGTTTGTTTCTTTTAAAAAAATACACAGTGTAGAAATAAAAACACAATACGCTAGTGTTTCATTTCATATGTAGCGCTACTCCTGTACAATAAAATATAAGAGGCTTTAAAAATTATATTGTTTTGAAGCAGCATCACATAAAAATAAGCAAACTTGCAATGTAACTGTAATGCTGGATATCCAGTATCCGGCAGGTGATGAGCCACTTGATATCTGATATTCGGTATCCGATACACTCACTATCCGGTCCATCCCTAGATGTAAGTTTTTAAAAAAGAATAATCGCATATTTTTACGAAACTTTTTTCTGTAATAAAAGACATTGACATAAAAAAACATCAAACTCAAAACATTGATGTTTGAGAAAGAGCGATAGTAAAACATGCATGTTTCCAAAACATTGATATTGATGTACAGAAAATAACAACGTTACGAATGCAGAAATGAGCAGGAATACTGCAGACACGTGTTTCGGAGCGCCTGTTTTAATGCGGAAGATTGGGAGCTTATGGATGCACAGACATCCGACAAAAGCACCGGAAACAGAAGCTAACAGCTTAAAAAGCAAACATAGCTAATTACCTGAACACCAATAAAAAAAATTTAAACCAAAAAAAGATCCAATGGGAAAATGAAGAATAAACTGAAGCTTCCTACCAGGTACGAAATCTAAAGATAGAATTCAATGGGCGACACGATAAGCCAAAAGGCTAACATAATATAAAAAAACACCAGGTTAAACTGTTAACCGCAAGAACAAAAAAAGAGCAGAATGAAAGAAAGCGAATCGGTAAATGAAAAAAAAACAAAAAAGAAAAATAAAGACAAGTAGAAAATAGGAAAATGCCAACAAAATCAGAGGAATAAATTAGAAAGGGAAAAGGCAAAATTATACAAAAGGACTCCAAACAGCAGAAAAATAAGGAATAGCATTGAGATTGATAAAGGCGTTCCTTGTAACGCCAAAACACGTGTCTGCAGTATCCCTGCTCATTTGTGCATTCGTAACGTTGTTATTTTCTGTACATCTATAGCACAAAGGTATTTGTAAACTTTATTGATATTGATGTTGCATTGCTAGTCTACATACAATATTTCAACCTTATATATACCACACCTGTTTCAAGTTATGAGCGATACATACGCACGTACAGACGTCACCAGAAAACTCGGGGATCATGAAATGGCTAATTTGTCCATCCTTGCGTTTGTAGCAGGGATGTGCCGTCTGGGTAGGCGAGGTAGGCAGTGCCTACCTACGAAGAAAACAGACCAACCTGACCTCTTCATTCAATGACATTTAATGCGTTGATTTCAAAAAAAATATTTCGGTTTAACACAGCAATAATAGAAAAAAAAGAAAAAAAAATGGAATTTTTACATTGGGTACACTTGAAACGCAGCGACCGACGCTGCTTTTCGACCTCTGTATCTATGCAATGCTTAGCATGCAAAATGCCCCCGTACCGCACTTTTCCCCCTCTTCGCGTTAGCCAAAGCGACCTTGAAGGCAGAATAAAATCAGCCTATCTGGCGTAGCCGACGAAGATCAGCTCGAAAGCTACACTCTTTCTCTGCCGGTCTCTTCGATTCTCCGCTGCAATTTGGACGTTATGTGCAGGGCGCTGAGCGTTAGCAAAATTCTCAATGGTTTTGGCATCTTGATTCGTTTTTTATATGGTTGTTTGTTTTCTATGAAATGTTTCCGTAATTTTCAAATGTTTCGTTTTTTCATTTGTCATATTGTTTCCCATGTTTAAGTTGAAACCTCAGGAAAGTTGTTCTGTTTAAACTTTTTGAAAAAAAAAAATACTTAAGAAGTAAAGCGACAAAATATTGAAAAATTCATATCATTATTATATGGAAGTCAGTTTTAAAAATTAGCTTTTAGAGTTGATAAGGATGCATTCAGCAGTCTAGAAAAAAAAGAACGAAACCCAACATGGGGGCGATCGCCCCCAAAGAGGCGATTTGACTCTTCAAAGGGGCAATAAATTCTTTAGGGGCAGTAAGGGGGTAGTGGGTTATTAGAAGAGAAAACAATAGTAATAAAACGGTAGCGAAAATCGAAATTGTAAACATGTACGAAGCCTGTTGTTCAGAGTTAAGACAATTAATCACAAGGTAAAAAGTTGAAGTTCAAGAGCTTCATTTTGCACCTCGGATGAACCTAAGGAAGTGTTTTGTTATCCATTGTCAATTTCATGAATTTTCAGATTTTCGATTTATTTTCCTTCAAATGTTTAGTTTCAATGATTTAATTCCCCCAGATTCCCCAGTGGAGAAAAGAAAATACTTTCTTGAAAAGTGTCGATGATCTTAATTAAATGTTACTGTTCAAATGCTTATCAGTTTGCTTTGTGAAAGTGAAATAAATTAAAGGTATTTTATTTCTTTATTAATATTTTAATAATTTAAAAGTGATTGGTTAAAATTGCTTTATTGCGTATATTTTACTTCAAATCAAAGAAAAGTAAATTATAATTCCAACGTTCATGAGGCACTAATACGCAGGGATACTGCAGACACGTGTTTCGGCGTTACAAGGAACGCCTTTTTCAATCGAAAAATTGAGAGCTTATGGATTCAGACATCCGACAAAAGCTTTTGTCGGATGTCTGTGAATCTTGAAGGGGTGATGAGCTCAAAAAAGGTTGGGAAACACTGGTGTAAACCATAAAATTCATGCATATTTGATGACCAATAAATACTTTTGAGGTCATTAATTTTTTTGAAAAAGGTTCTTAGAAAGTCCTTATTTTTCGTTTTGAAAAAGAAGTGGGAACCCTGTACCAGGAGGTTAAAATTTTCCGACATGCCAGATAATTCAAGGTTCACTTTACGGCAGAACAAAGGTGAATCCCCTCCCCCCCCCCCCTGTTTCAAACGCAAAGTAAACCATTGGAAGCAATCATAATTAGAAAAAATCTCTAAAGTAACCACTTTTTCAAATAAAAATCGATTAATTTCAGGTCACCGAAATGAAAAAAATCGGAAAATAATCTATAGTGCCGTGCTAAGTACAAAAGTAGTATCTGTAGTTGAGCTCAAAATGCGATATTACTGTTGAAAGTTATATGTTGGAATTATCTCAATGTTGCAATGTTGTGTTCAAATTGCCGAATCGTCAGCGTAATGTGCCGAATTTGGAAATTATTGGGAGGTCACAGTGACCTCCCGTTACCTCCCATCGCACAGTGGTCGATTTTTCAAATCTAGCTGGACAAAAATCAAAATTTCAACATCGTTATTTTTTTGAAAAGTATTTTTGTTGGCAACTGAAATATCTACATAGCAATAAATAATGTCTAATTTAGATGGTTAGTTCTTAGAATTTTTCCTCTAAAGGATTGAAGTACACGAATTGTAATAGTAAATTTCGTGATGCTTTAGAAGGGAGATAAAGGACTTCGGCTACCTGTTGTCTCTGTTGTTTGAAAAAAATTGTGCTTATATATTGTCATTGTGTCATTCAAGCTCATTATTCTCTTAAAGGGCCGTAAACTAAATACGAATTTTAATTATATTTTAAACTGTGAAAAATTAATGAATTTTTTACCATAACACTAAAAGTTATTGGAGCAGCAAAAAAATGCTCCACAAGTCTCCGCCCTCTAAGTTATATTTTTGTGTACTGGATATGTTGACAAATAAGTGTACAAATGATTATATCCGGATCTTGCCGGCAATATGAGTAACGTGTCTTGAAATTGTGGATTTTTGTCTTAAACGATGAATTTATAATCAAAGAAAATTTTCATTCAGGCGGGGGGGGGGGGGGGGGGGGGGAGATACTTTTTAACCAGCGCCTGATGTTATATTTATTTTTAAACCTTGTTTATCAGCCTTGTATAACAGTTTAAAAAATATTAGCGTTCGAACGTTTTAGAATCAGGGCCGGATTAAGGGTGTCGTAGGCCCTAGGCACTCCAGCAGTGTAGGCCCCGAAAAAAAAATTTTGAACTGAAATTGACCGCTAATATTAAGTAATAATTTTGTTGTAGATATAAATCCGAAAATGTGATAATGCGGTAAAATAACATTATTTTATTTTGGGATTTTAATGTTTTTATTTTTCATAGAGCCATTTTCAATAGCCATAATTCCAGAATTGAGTTTATCTGCAACAAAGCAACTTTTATATCTACCAAATTCCATGCAGAATTCCAGGGTTTTAGTACATGAACATGACAAGACTTTAGCCGGCGGCTAAAGTCTTGTGAAAACCTCTCGGACGGGCATATGCGTTTGACACAGTTGGCCACGTTTCCATGCCCACCACCAAACGCTTGCGCGCGATCGAGAGGGTTTCCCTGCTGCTAAGGTCTTTTGTTTTAGTAGCTCAGTTGTGTAATAAGTTAATATGTAAACACTACGATAGAGCGTGTAAGAGACGCACTGCGTATACCGGCCTTGATGACACATTTAGTTTTCTTACGGATAATACACTGACCGAGGACATTATCAAGGTTAAGACTCAAGCTCTGGTAAAAATGTATCCGTCTGACTTAGAAGAAAACTTTGTTGATGAGTATTTGATTTTTTCAAATTTGTACCCCAAAACCACCTCTATAACGGATCTCATCAAATTACAAATAAAGGATAAACTTGTGTCAAGTTTCCCAAATGTTAATATTGCATTGCGCATATACCTTTCGATATTGGGTTCGAATGCAGAAGGAGAAAGATCATTCTCCAAGTTGAAGCTTATAAAAAATTTTATGCGTTCAACTATGGGTCAAGAGAACTTCGTCACTGGGCCTTCTGTGTATTGAAAGTGATGTCGCTCGCGGCATTAATTTTGAAGATATAATACGCGAATTCGCCGTGTCAAAATCCCGAAAAAAGGAGTTATTTTAGGATCTACTTAGTAAACCAAACGTTTTGTATTCGTATTTTTTGTGTGTTTGTGCTTACATATACTATTGACCTTCACTATATAATATAAAAATGTTTATAAGTTTTGGGGGTATTTTTATTTCAATATATTTTTTTTCAAAGCCCTAAGACCTTTGGTCTTCGTAGGCCCTTTGGCCTTCGTAGGCCCTAGGCACGTGCCTACTGTGCCTAATTGGTAATCTGGCCCTGTTTAGAATGTAGTTTTAATTGTAGTGACAGCGTTTACGTCTCCACATGAGTAAGCGAAAAAAATAGTTGTCTACAATAACTGTGTTTGAATGCTACGTTAAATACATTATATTATCAAAGATACAATGCATTTTAATGCTTGGAGTATGGATAAGGGCAAGAATAATGTACAAAATTTTGCATTTGAAACTATAAATCTAAATGACCTTAAGGATAGTATGAAGTTAAGTGATGGAAATACTACTAACATATTGTATGTAAGATTTAACTAGACGCTGTGAAAGTGCTCTTCTATTTCTATTAAAAGTTAAAAAATAAAAGTTGAAAAAGTACATACGCATATACTTTGTAAACAAATTACATTTGTTTATAAATGTTTATTATATTTTACTTAACAGTTATTCGATGACCGATGAGCTATCATAAGAGCTGTCATAAGACTCCCAAGTTCTTTGGCAATACAACAAAAGTCTATAGCTCGCGGTTGAAAATATTTTTTTTCAAAGAATCAGGCATTATCACGAAACTATAAAACGGAAAGCTACGTCTGTAACTCAAGGCACTAACTCAAAAAAAAAAAACTGATACTCTAAATAGTCTTCGTTCAGCAGAAAAACGAGACAATGCAGAAATTGCTAAGTATGTTCTCGAAAAGGTACTACTAAAATTTAAAAGCTTTTTTGATGCAAAAAATATCTATGCTATAATAAAATAATAGAAACTAAGTTAAATGCAATTCAGGGGTTATCAGTGCCACAGTTTTTTTTTTTGACATAAAGCTTCAATCGCTTATAAATCAAGTATTTCGAAACTATCAAAAACAATTCATAAAAACCATTTTCTAGGTAAAAATATTAGAAAAAATTTAATATATGTTATTGTTCGAGTGATGACAAAGTATCCCTGTAACTACAAAACACGAAAATAATTCTCAGACCTAAGACATACGGGACTAGCTGACCTGAAGAAACTGAGTCGCAGTGGAAAAGCAGTTAAAATATAGACTGCAGTTCTTCAGACAGTAGTTCTAGTGCAGATCTTCGTCACAGACACTTCTTTTAATGTTGTTTTATGTTTATTATTGATATAACAACAATATTAAAACTTGCGACTCGATTTGACAAGCCAAAGTATTTTTGTCCAGCTAGATTGACAAAATCGACCACTGTGCATCGGTGCGCTCCTGCTGGAGATCAATGTTCGTCAAAGTGGACCCGGCCCGAAAACCCACTATGTCGGCAAAATGGGTTTTTTCAAAATTTACTGCATATTGAGAACATTTATTTCGCAGAAACAAACTAAATATTATGAGTATTTTGATCCATACTGAGGTTAGAAATTGGTACTGATCATTTTCTATATATATAAAATCAAAGTTTGATGACGTCACGGGTTCGGGTCAAACGCTCTCCTGGAAAATTTACGCAACGTACGATTATGAAAATTGGTACAAAATTATTCCACACACTGATGATGTGCAAGACGTAGCCGAAAATTTTAAATTCGCCCTAGATTTTTTAAAAATTTATTTAAAACTTATATTTACAACGTATCGCTCCTTTTTCTTTTGCACTCCAAAAGGGTTTTCTTTGTGATTGAAGTGAAATCAATTGCCAACTTCTGGCATGTGCCATGTGCGTTTATTTACAGTTTTCAAAGTAAGTGTCATTCGCTTTATTTCGTTCATTCCGCTCTGATTTATTTTCTTCTTTTGCTGGATTACTTTTTTTAATTTCCTGACATTTACTTTATTTTTGGGGCAATAACTTTTCTTCTCTTTTACTTAATTTGGCGGATTATTTATTTACAAAAATTCTTCAATTCGTATTAGCACTATAGTATTAGTACGTTTTCCAGTATTTGGTAAGTAGTTGATAACAATGTTTATCAATTTTCCTCCAGGGTTTTTCTTTCAAAATTTTCAATTTACTTTCTAAAATTCTTTTGTGGTGGTTTACATACATTTATCACACATGAAAATATTTACTTTTTGAAATTTCTACTATGCCACGCATTGCATTATTTCTCATGGTATGTTCTTTTTGCTCCTAATTTCATACATACATAGCCCTTAATTGCATCTATTTAACAAAGTTGTTTAAATTAAATGTTTCAAAAGTTACAAAATGTTTGCTTTTGCTACTAAGTTCCTATCAGTTGCATGAGAAATGCCTCCTCTACCTAAAGGGAGGCGATGTTTGCGTAGTCGTAATTTACATCAACGAGAACTTTGGCAGCAAAGAATTAACCAAGAAACATCCTTACAGAAAGAAATAAGACTTGAGCATAAAAGAATTACATGTCAAACAACACGATTACTCCAGATTGGTGGCACTGCTACAGTCGCTAGCACTTCTGATGTAATTAATAGCATACCTGCTGTGGTTAGTACCCCCACTACACTTAATGCTACAGTTAATATAGTGAATGGCGAAATAAATGCTCGGCAAACAACGCGATTGCTTACGATTGGAGGCACATCTGCCGCAGTCCATAGCACATCTGATGTAATTGGTGGCATATCTGCTATAGTTAGCAGGAAATACTGTATTTAATGGCACGCATGCTTTTCAGTGCAGTCTTATAGTTTGGGATGAATGCACCATGTCACGTAAGTTTGCATTTGAAGCTCTTGATCGTACACTACAAGACCTTCGTTGCAATAATAGCATTATGGGTGGTATAACTTTATTACTGGCTGGTGATTTTCGCCAAACTCTACCAGTTATTCAGCGTGGAACAAGAGCTGATGAAATGCATGCATGTATTAAATCTTCTTACATTTGGAATGGAATTAAAAGATTAAAATTGAAAACACATATGAGAGTTTATTTAACAGGGAATTCTAATGCGCAGTCATTTGCTGATGATTTACTTCAACTTGGAAATGAAGCCTTGGAGGCAGAAAATCAAGGTGGAATTATTTCTCTTGATAGAATTGGAACTGCTGTTGCCTCACGACAGGATCTTTTGGGAGCTGTGTTTCCAAACATAGTAAGGCATTATATGGAAGAGAACTGGTTGTGTCAAAGAGCTATTCTTGCTCCAAAAAATGATGCTGTCGATGTTACAAATAAGCAGCTGCTATCTCGATTACCTGGTTCTTCTCAAATCTACAAATCAGTTGACACAGTTTGTAACATTGATGAAGCAGTTAATTACCCAACAGAGTTTTTAAATTCTTTAGAAATTTCAGGAGTTCCATCTCACATTTTGGAATTAAAAGTTGGAGCACCAATTATGCTACTAAGAAATTTAGATCCTTCTTCACTCTGTAATGGTACAAGACTTACTGTTAAAAAAATGTCACAGAATATCATTGAAGCCACTATTATTACTGGATGTGCGAAAGGAAAGGAAGTTTTATTCCTCGAATTCCAATTATTCCATCTGATGTTCCTTTTGAATTCAAACAATTGCAATTTCCTATTCGTTTAAGTTTTGCCATCAGCATTAATAAATCCCAAGGGCAATCTTTAAAAGTAGTAGGTCTCGATCTGGAAAGTCCATGTTTTTCACATGGACAGTTGTACGTTGGCTGCTCAAGAGTGGGAAGTAAAAATAATCTGTATATTTTTGCTCCTGGAGGGAAGACAGTTAATGTCGTTTAACCTGAGGCCCTTCAAGCATAAGAATCTAAAGCATTTAAATTTCTTCTTTTGTGTATTTATTTATTAACATTTTGCCTAACAGGTTTTAACTAAGACTATGAAGCAGTGTTCATTCCTTTAACATTTCCAAAAATTAGAAAACATTTAATTTCAACTCGGCTTCTACCCACTAAAAAAAAGATATTGCAAAAAAACTCTCATCGAAATTAATTTTTAAAATTGGAGGGAGGTCATAATGTTAAGTTTGTTTTTTTATTTGTTTTGCCACTTACCTATGCTTCTCTGACTGTAAATTGCAATTTTAAAACAAAGTTATTTTGCTACATTAAGATCAATATTCAAGTTATGTTTCTGTCAAGATATGTCGCTAAATCTACGCATGGACAAAAAACATTTCAGGAGAAAATATCCTACAATCTTATTCAGAAAAGTACAGTCATATTTTTATAATGTATCGCCGCTTTCCTGTAGCTGTTCTGACACTGAATTTTGCTTATATCTACTGATGTTTAATTTGTTCAACATACATAATAAGTATTCTTCTTTTGGACGTCAGTAGCTCCACTCAGTTTTCTTTATTGAAAAACATTTTCCCCTGCAGCTATCATTCCAAGCTCTCTTGCATCATTAAAATCAATTTTCAATGCCAAGATGTGTCTATATTTTAAACTGTAAACATGTCTGAAACAATTGTTGAAAGAAATATCATACTTTCTGAAAAATTATGAAAAATCGCATTTTTGTGGCACAAACTTATTGATTTTGTGTCATGTAATACTCCTACTTCTTCTTCTTATCTGCCAACTGGTCTGACGTAGTCAGACCAGCTCAAATAAACCATTGACCCTGAGGAAGTCCGCAACCAGCAGAGGAGACGAGTAAATATCCTCTCTGGAAATTCCGAGACAGTCCAAAATGTGTTTGGGGGAAGCTCGGTGCTGGTGGCATTTGGTACACTGGGAAAGGTTTTCTCGCCATCTGTGTATTTTAAGGTTATGATATGGCCAGAAAATCTTGCTCCGAAATCCACTTTAACACATAAAAGTGGGAAAAGGCGAAGAGTCAAGCAATTAGATGTTTTTTTTTTTTTTTGAACCATCTCGCCACTCACCTGTTTGTTATCTGACTATCTTATTTGCTTTTTTTTTACTGATGCTTAATTTGCGCAACTGCGGTAAGTATACTTTTGGATATCAATAGCTTTTGTGAACTTTCTTTGTTTAAAATTATTTTCCCTTGAAGTTTTTGTCCCCGACTTTTTTGTAATGTAAAACAAATTTTTCCAGTTATATTTCTGCCAAGATTTATATCTCCCCCTCAATTTAAAAACCAAATTGTGTTATCTAATGATGCAACTAAAAAGTGTTTTTCAAGTATTTTGCTGTTGCCCAGCGAATATGCGAAACCCATGGAATGTTTGATGAAGGCATGAGCATACACATGTACAAATTAGTGTTATTTTAGTCTCCACTATCCAGAGTCATTCTAATCAGAAATTGCTTAACTAAAAGCCCATGTTCTTAATTATTCAGCTGCTGACAGAATTTGCAAGAATCTACGGGTACGAAGCATTTTAAATTTGTTTAAATTTCATGAAATATCCATCTTTTGACTCTGCTCCAACCCACTACAAGAGTTTTGGCAAAAATCTTTCACTCCGAAAAACAATTTTAGTACGGAAGGGGGAGCGGGAAATTGAAATTAAGTTTGTTTTTTTTCAACATCTCGACACTTAATTGACATTGTTCTGCCATTTTCATTTTTGCTTATAATATACTAACTAATGTTTAGTTTGTGAAACTGAATTTAGTTTACTTCTTTTGGACGTCAATAGCTCCACTTAATTTTCTTTGTTGAAAAACATTTTCCCCTGCAGATTTTGTTCCAAACTCTCCAACAATTAAATCAATTTTCAAATTTTATTTCTGCCGAGATGTGTTAATTTTCTGAAGCCATTACATGTCGAAAACAATTTTCGAAGAAAATATCATACTTTCTAAAAAAACTGAGTAATCGCCTTTTGTGGCACAAACTTATGGATTTTGTATCATGTAATACTCCTACCAAACAGTCTCAGTCAAGTATTCTGGTGCTGCCCAGCAGATATGCTAAACCCACTGAAAGTTTGAAGAAACACATAAGAATCGACAAGTACAAATGGGTGTTATTTTTATCTCCATAGCTCAGAAACATTGAAATCAAGAATTGCTTAACCAAAAATCGCTACTCTCAAAAAATCAGCTGCTGAGCTAACTATTAGCCAAATCCAGCACGAGTTTACAGAAACTCGCTAGAATTTACAGCTACAAAACCGTAGTAACTACGTCTACAGTTCAAGAAATATCAATTTTTGACTCTGCTCTGACACACTACATGAGTTTTTTCAAAAATCTTGCTCCGAAATCCACTTTAACACATAAAAGTGGGAAAGGGCAAAGAGTCAAGCAATTATAAGTTTTTTTTTTTTTTTTTGAAGCATCTCGCCACTTACCTGTTTGTTATCTGACTATCTTATTTGCTCCTTTGTACTGATGCTTAATTTGCGCAGCTGCGGTAAGTATACTGTTGGATATCAATAGCTTTTGTTAACTTTCTTTGTTCAAATTTATTTTCCCTTGCAGGTTTTGTCTCCCACTTTTTTGTAATGTAAAGAAAATTTTTCCAATTATATTTCTGCCAAGATGTGTTTATATCCCCTCCCCCTCCATTTGAAAACCAAATTGTGTCTAAGAAATCGCCTTTTTGTGCCAAACTTATGGATTTTGTGTTATGTAATACTCCTACCAAAAAAGCCTGTCAAGTATTCTGGTGCTGCCCAGTAGATATGCTAAACCCACTGAAAGTTTGAAGAAACACATAAGAATCGACAAGTACAAATGGGTGGTTTTTTTTATCTCCATGGTTCAAAATCATTGAAATCAAGAATTGCTTAACCAAAGGTCGCTACTCACAAATAATCAGTTGCTGATGGAACTATTCACTATTTTCATCTCCAGTTAAAGGAAAGTACATGAATCAGTAATGACTTTGTTTGCATTTCAAGAAAGATCAATTGTTGACTCTGTTCCAGCCAACCGTAGTTTTTACCAAAAATCTTGCTCCAAAATCCATTTTCATACAGAGAGGGGGGGGGGGGCATGAAATGTGTGCAAAGTTTGCATTTATAAAAAAAAAAGCAATTTTCGACACTGCTTCAGCGGATTAGAAGAGCTTTGGGAAAAATCTTTCACCCAAATCCATTTAACAACAGGGAAGGGGGGGGGGGCTAAAAACCTGTCACTGTTGTCTGTACTTTGAGTTTGCTTACATCCACATTTAATTTGTGTAAATGAAGTAAACATCATTCTTTTGACTGCCAATAGATCCACATACTTTTCTTTATTGGAAAATATTTCTCTTGCACTACTTATCTGTCATTGTTTTTTGTCTTTAAACTTTTCTCATACTACTGGTGTTTAATTTGCAAATGAAGTATTGCAATCAAGTGAAGTATTTGCAGTGAATCTTTTGCAGACTGACAGCTTCACATAAGTTTCTTTATTCAAAAATGTTTTCCCCTGCTGGTTTTAATTCAAATTCCTTTGCAACATTAAGATGAATTTTAACCATTTTGCAAAAAAAGAAAAAAATAACTTTTAATCTTTAAACTTATGACAATTCTCATCTTCAATTTCACAACTTTTAGATTTTGTCATGCTATATTCTTAACTAATGAGTCTCATTACATATCCCGCAGCTGCACATCAGATGTGCAAAACCCCCTGATAGAGTAAAGAAATGCAATTGACAAGTACAAATCTGTTATTTTTGTGTTTATGGATTTGCATGATTCAAGTCAAGAATTGCTCTGACAAAAGGAAACTATTTTCAAATAATCATCAGGAGCTTACAGAAACTCCTTAGAATCTAGAGCTACGAAGCCATCTTAACTTTGTGTACATATCAAGAAATAGTAATTTTTGACTGTTTCAATTCTCTAAAATAGTTATTGTGAAGAGTCTTGCTCCCAAAACCATTTTAATTCAGGTCAGGGTGGTCATTCAATAAAATTTATTTTTTAAAACATTTTGCCACTCATTTGTTGTTGTTCTCTGACTTTAATTTTTACTCATATCTACTTATGTTTAATTTGTGAAAATGCAGTTAGTGTACTTATTCTGCACGTCAATAACTCCACTTATTTTTTTTTAATTAAAAATCATTATTCCAGCAGTTTTTAATCACAATTATTTTGCACCATTTAGCTGTACAGCTGGTTCTCTGTTTAACAATGCTTTATTTAACGACTATCTCTATTTAAAGACTTGGTCCCAGACATTCCACTGTAAAGTTTTTCAAAATTTTCTATTAAAACATATTTTCTACTTAAGGGCAATTTTTTTCGTCCCTTGAGAGTGGTTAAATAGAGAACCAACTTTTTTTAATTATGTTTCTGTCAAGATGTGTCGCTCAAGCGATACATATCGCTAACCAACGTACAAGAAAATGTCATATTGTCTCAACAGTTATGAAAATGCTCATCTACATGTCACAGCGTACGGATTTTTTCCAGTAATACTCCAATTTAAAAGCCTCATATAAGTATTCTGCTGCTGCCAAGCAGATATGCTAAACTCATTGAAAGTTAAAAGAACCACATACGAACAAACAAGTACAAACAGTGTTCCATGAAATTTCCATGACTCACCATTGTTCAAGTCATGACTTGATCTCAAATGTTCAGCCGTGGATTTAACGCTATGCCAAATTCATGAAGAGTTTATGTAAACTACTGCTATCAAGTAGTATTAACATAGTTTAACTGTCAAGAAATATCAATTTTTAACTCAGCTTCAAGCCACTGAAAAAGTTTATTGCCAGAAAACTGGCGCACAAATCCAAGGCAAATGTCTTTGATTTTTCTAATAAACAATGGTAACATTACATCTAAATTTAACATTATATTTGCTGTACTTATTTTTGAAATTCGTTAATTATGAATACAGCGATAGCAGCGAAAATCCTTTAAATTTTACCACGGGCGAAGCCGTGGCGGGTAACGCTAGTAGTTATAATATTTAGTTTGTTATAATATTTAGTCTCGGTCAGTACCTGGTCCAGAAATTGTCATCATCGTCCTTTCTCTTTTAATTTTTTTTTAATATTTAAAAGATCAAAAAAGTAATAACAAAAATTCCCTATTCAGTATTAATTTAAAATATATCAACTTTAAAAATTCAATATAGTGATGCATTTTCCAAATTTGTCGAAGAAGTTTTTTAGAGGTCACAGTAACCTCCTCACAGGACTCCCCGATTCTATGAAATGTATAAGTCGTTGTACAATGTTTGAATAAGGAATGATATTAAAATGATTCTTGAAGAAGCACGGATTTTTCATAAACACCTGGGTTTTTGATCAAAAACCTAGGGGGGCTGGTCTTTTTCAAAAAAAAAAATCGGGATCTTTCAAACCCTGAAAGCGAGTGCACTTTAAATTTCATCCACAAAAAGTCTCTACACTTTCTCTTCGCTGTTGAAGATCCTCTAACCCTGATATATTTGATTGGTTAGTTGCAGATCTATTGTTTTACCTAAGAACCTTGTGTTCCTTATATTCCAGGGAGCTTCAAGTGGGACCGATAACAGTCGTCCAGCTGTCGTTGGACCGTCCAAGCGCCCCCCTGCAAGTAGTGAAGAAGAACCTCCAAGGTAAGATTGCTGATGATAAATCATTCTATTCCTGCGATATATTCCAGGAGTTAAACTTCAATTGAAGCATAGGGTCTTAGTCTAAGAGCCAGGGTTTGTCAAAGCGGGCCCATGCCGAAAAAGCCCGAAAATTGCAATATGAGTACCATGGATGCAAGACCTTCCGTCTCAGGACGGATTTCCGTCTTGACGAAATCGCCAAGACGGACGGACCATGGGATGGGAAAAAATCTATCTCATTTCTTCAATATTTACTTCCAAAGAAAACAAGCTATTGGCTAACAGCACTGGGCATGCGTGAATGACATCGTACGCCAAATGTAGATCACGGCACGTGTTCAAGGCGTGACGTCATGAGCCCGATTAGCATATGAGAAAAACAGTTAAGTTCTTTAAGGAACTAAACATAAATAATAATGGTAATTAATCATTTATAAATACTAGACTTCCTAGTTTATCAATTTCACTTATGCGCCGAATTTTCCCTAAAATGTAAAAAAAATAATTTATTTTCTTTAAAATATAAGGATTTTTCTCAGTTACCACTTTAATCTTTCACCTTCATTGCTCACGGAAGGCATTTTTTCCGCATGAACTAGAGAGGTATTCGGAGAGGGACAATTATCTATTATGCATTGTTTTAAATTGAACCGTTTGTAATTAGGAATGCTAAAATTTTTGTTTTCTGTTTCTCATTGTAGCTACCTTATAGTAATTGCCAAACCGTAGTAATATGTCCCTTTTCTGTAGAAAAATTCTTAATCATTCTCTCATTAGAACCTATGTTGCGTTTTAGTCCTTTAAATAGGCTTGCTCACTTATACGTCTCTCTCACTTATGAGCCTTTTTCTGTTGGTCCCTTTGGCCGGCGCATAAGGGAGAGTTCACGGTGTTGTTTTTACAGTATAATACGGCTAATTTTATAGTAATAAACAGTAAAAATTGCTAACTTTACAGTACTAAACTGTAATTGTTAATTTTACAGTTATAAACTAAAATTGCTAGTTTTACAGTTTATTACCGTGCATTTTACAGTTACAGTGAACTCTCACTTAAACACCGCCTCCTTTATGCGCCTTTTTCACTTATACGACGATTTTTAGTGGTCCCGGCACATTCCATAGTAAAATAATGATAATTTCATTCATTTATGAGACACTCTAAAAATAAATATTTCACTTATGCGCCAAATTTTTCATAAAATGTAAACCATTTAAGTTATTTTCTTAAAAAATGAGTATGTTTCTTCACTGTCCTCTTTCACCTTTATTGCTCACGAAAGGCATTTTTTCCGCATGAACTGGAGTTCAGAGAGGGACAATTATCTATTAAGGATTGTTTTAAAAGGACCAGTTTGTGAATAGGTATGCTACTATTTTTGTTTTCTCTTTATCATTGTAGTTAGGTTGCAGAAGTTGTCCAAACTGTAGTAATATAACCATTCTCTATAGAAACATTCTTATTCATGTTCTCGTTAGAACTTATGTTGCATTTTAGTCCTTTAAATAGGCTTGCTCACTTATGCGTCTCTCTCACTTGTGCGCCTTTTTCTGTTGGTCCCTAGGGCAGGCGCATAAGTGAGAGTTCACTGTATTTGTTGCTGTTTCTTTAATACTTAGAAGATCAAATAATCATTCCAATCTATAAATTTAATTCAATACAAATTTAAAATATGAAATCAATTTAAAAAATTCAATAACACAACGCTGTTTCCAAATTTGCAAAATGAGAATTTTTTTAGGAGGTCACGGCTACCTCTCTCATGGACTCTTCTGATTCTATGAAAAGTAAAAGTTAAAAGTAGGTATTAGTATGAAAAGTAAAAAAGTATTAGTATGAAAAGTAAAAGTTAAAAGTAGTATTCTCGATAAAACCCGAAAAAGCCCCGGTTTTTCATCAAAATCCCAGGTGGACTGGGCTTTTTTACCTCCCACCCCCCAGGATTTTCAAACCCTGCTAAGAGCTAGCAACATTCTCGAATGGCAATTTTAAGACTTCTGGCTCTTTAATATCTCTTTCCCTGTGCCAGGGGTGCCCATCGCCCCCCCAAGCTCAATGGCAAATTCCCCCCCCCCCCCCCCCCCCAAAATTTTCACAATCTCTTGTGCTTTTTATTTTTATTTTTACCCCTCTTTTTATTTTATTTATTTTTTTAAATACTATTTATTTATTTTTTAAATATTATTTATTTATTTTTTAAGTATTATTTATTTATTTTTTTAAATAATAACTATTATTTTTTAAATATATTATTAATTTCGAACTATGCGCAGAATAGATTCGCTTGTTTTCCCTTCCCCAGGCATTTTAAGCTCGCACACACGCACACAAAATAAATAAAAAAATGAATAAATAAATAATAATAAAAAAGAAATAATTTAAATTAAAAAAATAACTTAATAAATAATTTAAATAAATAATTAAATTAGTTTTAAAAAATCCCCCCCAAAAATTTTGATGGCGCAACTTGCGCCATAATCCCCCCCCCCCCCTTGATGGCACCCCTGCCCTGTGCTCTTCTAAACAGCATGCTGGGAGTCTGGCTGCTGAGAGTATAGTTGCGTTTTGTACTGCGTATCGCTGGTAAAAATAATTATTTTTTAACCATTTTGCGGCAATTAGGAACTTAAACCTGTCGTAAGTATGTCATGTAATATATCGATGGAACGCTCTATTTCTTGCCTTCACAGTGAGTTTTGAATTTTTTATCTACTGCACCCTTGTGCGAATTAATTGAAACAAACTCGAAAAATTGAGAAAACTAAGAGAAATATTTTGTTTTAATTTATATAAAACCAAAAGTTTTTATAACATAACATGATGTCTACACCTCTTTGCAAACATTTGGACACGATTCGCCATGGAATCTATCAATTTTTTATACTCATTTGTAATATGTGTGTCTATGAATTAGCGCAGTGATTAGCTTCTCCATAGTTGAACAGTCCTCGTGCAATAGTCAATTTTTGCATATAGCCCAAAGATTCTCGATTGGATTGATATAAGGAGAGCTCAGGTTATTTAGATGTCTCAATTTAGTTCTCAGACATGAATTTCTTTGGTCATTTGGACGCATGGCAAGGGGCTAAATCCTGCTAAAAAAATACCGTTTCATGTGGGTATCGTTCCTTCAACACTAGTAAAGCATTTTATTTCCAGAATAGCAATAGATTTCTCAGAATACATCATACCATCAACATTCTTCAAGGAACCAACCCCATTGTAACCGAAACAACCCCAAAGCATCTTTTTAGGGTGATTTACAAATGTTTTCATGTGGCAAACCTGAATTCTTTCATCTAAAGATCTCCGTACATCTTGAGTTCATTGACCTTGGATAATAAAATGAATTTTGTCACTAAATAGTCATTTCCTCCAATTTTTAGCTGCTCAATTCTTATATTTTAACACCCACAAATAGCGATTTTTCTTCATTGCTGGAGTCAGAAGCTGTTTCTTCATAAACCAATAGACTGGCCGACCGGTACAATAAGGTGCCTTTGAACAGTAGATAAGCTTCTGATTAGTGGAAATTGATGATAGGTAAAGGATTTAAGTATGTCATCCATATTTTTACTAATTTTAGCATAATCTTTGAGGAATAAAGGGATAATTTTAAAGTCATGAAAAAAGTATTTTATTTCAATTAATTTGCACTAGGGTGTATAATTAAAAAATAAGTTTTCATGCAAAAACTTTTTTTTTTGTTTTTTAACAGCTGTGTATTTCATACAATTTTTTAATTAGAAATTTAAAACTTGTTGGGATTGCTTATCTTATCGTAGGCGTCTTTCTCACCAATTTTTGTTGAAATTGGAAATGGCGAGGTTGAAAACTTTTTTTTCATGATTAATTCAATGTAGAATTTGCCCGAAAATGACTTGAAAAACTTAATTTTTTTCCAGTACAAGGGTGATGGCAGCAAAAAACTCTACCACTCTCTTGCGACAGACACCCCGCACTCTGTTTAGAAGAGTACAGGGAAAGATGTATTAAAAAGCCAGACGCGCCTTAAAATTGTTGTTTTTTCGACGTTGCTTGCTCTTAGACTATCTGGAGTCAATCCAGATGGTCATTTTGAAATTTTGTGAAAACTTATTTTATGGAAAGTTAAGTACATAATTCTGTCAATATTATGTTTCAAAACAGGGTGTAGAAAAATCAATGATTTTTTAAAAATTTTTTTAAAAATTTGGATTTTTTTTTATTTGAACAAAAAATAGAAACTTCAGTTATTCATTAATTTACATTTATGAACGATTTCCTTTAAGTTTTAAAAAATACAAAAACACCTTTGAAGTAAAGCTTCACCAAAAAACTATGATGTATAACTGCGCGGATTCAATGCTAGTACATATGATTCTAATTACTTTTAATTTCAACAAAATTATGAATCACTGTACAGAAAAATTAAAGAAAATATAGATATTAAGCAGCATTACATGAAATTTTAGTAAAATGAGAAGTACAATGAAAAATTTGTATGTAAAAATTTTAAAATTAAATATGACTTTTTCAACTGTAATGAAAATAAAAAAAGAAATTAAGAAATTCAACAACTGTTAAAGTGTAGAGATGAAAAATAACCAGCTGATGATTTTTTTTGGTAAAATATGTACAGAGCTTGCAGTTGACTTTTTAAAAATTTTAGGAGAATTTTAGGAAAATTGTAGGGGTCATTTACGATTTTTTTTCTACTACAAATAGGTATCCAGCAGTAGTTTATTACCTTATATCCAACAAGACAAACTTAAAATACATTTTATTTCTTACAGTGTAAATTACAACCTTCAAGTACTTCTGCAAAATAAAAAGCAAAACAAAAGAGAAACGATAACATTTTAACCAAAGGCCTATAATTTACAGTCTTTTTTTTTCATAATTTTCACTTTTAAACATTTGGAATCCAGAGTTTTGACAATTGACCAGCTTCTACAGGTATCAATTCTGGGCTAGAGTTATTTCCATAACGTTTTAAGTACAGCTTTCTACAGATTTTTTAAAACCCTATTTCACCCTCCCCCCCCCCCAAATTGCTAATGCAAGGCATTGAAAATTCATCTTCTGTCTGGCGTTGTTTTTGTTTTTCCTTTACTGAAAGTATATCACACACATTCTATCATGTCCCTCCCCCCTCAATTCACTCTTTGCAACACCTGCCCTGCAGCTGCATGTATTTTCTTTATTTCACATATTAGACAAAACAACTATCACTATTTGTGCAACATATTATTTGGACAGCAACCTTCCAGCATCTGTGGAGGGGGATGAGTAGGATTACTTTTAAATTTATTAGCTGGAAATCAAAGCTCTAAAAGAAAATGACAAAAATAATGAAATTGGGATTGTCCAAGAGAATTTTATAAGGATTAAAATAAAAAGTAATTCAACCCCTTCCAGGCTCATTTTATTTCGGGATTACGGATCAAAAAATGTCAAATTTTTTTATGCTTATTTTCATACACACATATCTTTTTAAACATAATATCATTCGCATGCAACTTTTCCTACAAATAAATGTAAAAATAGCTATTTAAATAAATGAGTAATTTCGGGATTACGGATCAAAAAATGTCATTTTTTTATGCTTATTTTCATACATACTATATATCTTTTTAAACATAATAGCATCATTCGTATGCAATATTTCCTAAAAATAAATGTAAAAATATCTATTTAAATAAATGAGTAATAAATGAGTATTTACCTGTAAAGCTGGCTTTCTGTATGGCAGAAATCATTATACTTTGGAGTTGGCGCCTACTCTTATCTTAAATCTACAGCTCAAAACACTGTATAGTTATGTTATCTAGTAGCAACAATAGTAAATAAAAACATCCGAAACTATAAAAGGGACATGTGAAATAATTCGGGAAAGACTGGTTGTGCAGTGTTAATTTTCAGTGCCCGAGCTACACTCGGGATGAGCCAGAATGGAACATTTCGCTTGCCCGAGTCCAGCTTGGGAAAAGCCAGGAAGAGGTTAAGTCAATGATATAAACAAAAAATCAATTGATTTAAATCGCGATTTAAATCATTGACACCCTGTTTCAAAATATACCAAAATAGTATGAGAATAAATAAAAGTTAACAAGAACAAAAAAAGTGTGCTTGCTCAATACATTACTTTCATTTCATCTGCATTACAATTACTTATTAGTTTTTTTTTTAATAAATAAATGAAACACTCTTCAAGCATATTAGGATTATTTTTTTTGCGGTACCGATTAATCGGCCACTTTGACGATTATTAATAATCGGTAAAATCAGGCCGATTAATCGGCTGAAAAATATTTATCAGATATTATACTTTAAAGTATACTTTCACTAGGAAACTATGATGAATAATTTTATTAACAGTAATAATAATCCTCACAGTCGGTAAAGGTTTTTTTTAATTAATTCTCCTAATTTGAATAAATATGCATAGACAATGATGCAATATTTTTCATATGGTGATAGTTTTTTCAGTGCTTTCAGATAACCTCTAATTTTCAAAGAATAAAAGTATTGAATTAAATTGCTACTAGTTACCAAAATATATGAATTGAAAGTACTCCTAAATTGGAGTGTTCACCCCCCCTCCATCCCCTCCTTTTTTATAAATTTTTATTTTCAATTAACATAACTAACAATGTGTTAATAATATTATTGACACTAATATGAAAATTGGTTCTAAGAAATGTGATAAAATATTGAAAATATAGTTTGTGAAAACTATGAAAATGGAAAAAAAAAATCTTCTTCCAGAAATAAATTACTTACTATTTCCAAACTTGGAATTGCATAAGAGATAAAAAACAGTGATGGAAAAATTGGTGGTAGAAAAGCAAGTATCCTTATCATTAATCGGCTCAGCCGATTAATCGGCCAATTATCAACAGCCGATTAATCGGTAATCGGCCAATTTGCCTATCGGTGCATAACTACTTCTAATCTCGAGCCGGCCACCTGGTCTAGTGGTTAGAGAATTCTGAACTGGGATGAGGAAACTCCAGGTTCGAATCCCCGCCTCGGACACGGATGTACTTTTTCTCTCTCCCCTGTCCTTGCTCTTTCTCTCTGTGTGTGAATGAGCATGTTGTGAATGGCGAGCCTTGAAACAGGTCTTATGGTATGTGTGAGCTAAATCAGACTTCCACCTTGATGGTGCTCGTAAAAGCAAAATCCGTACCTATTCCGCCTTAAATCGGGTAGATGTGTCTACTCAGGCTCGGGTACCTGAGTGGTTTCAGTAACAACAAACAACACTGATGACTTTTCAGACGAAGTGTTTCTTTTTCGATCCGAACTTCAAAGTGTACTTCCATTCAATATCTGAAATTTAACTTTATGATTCATTTCATCTTCTACCCCAGCACCAATCTTCAATTTTGAAGGGAGGAAATAAATGGATCGCCCCAAGATCATAGCAAACAGCAAAATAGCAGTTTCTCCTTGTCCTCGTCGTTTTTTCTATTCTTTTCGCAAAAAACTGAAAATAAATCAAAATATCAGATCATATGTCTGTGTCCCCATAATTATCTTTCCATATTATTTAGTATGCAGCTGTTATTTAATTTTTTTAATTGTTTGTGTTCTTTTTCATTTTGTTGTAAAGGAAAGTAAAGCAGCAAGATGTATCTATATACATATATTAAACAAACACTGCTTTATTGAGTACAACCTCACATGTTGTTTAACTTCTTTACAGATTGCTCCCCCCCTTACCCTACCTTCCCACTCCAAACTTTCTTTTTTTTTAATCATCCCGACTAACCCCATTTAAAAGCCTTAGTCTCTACTGATGTCTGGTAGTGTTTCAGTTTGTTCTGTTTGTTACTCTTTCCTATTAGCTCATGAGCTTTGTCCAATAAGAGAAAGGAAGGGCAGTAATGGGGACTGACATATAACGTGACACTTTGATTTCTTTTCAGTTTTGTGTAAAAATAATGGGAAAACATTATGAGAACAAGGGGAAACAGTGCTATTTTGCTGTTTGCTATAATCTTGGGGCGACCCATTTATTTCCTCCCTTCAAATTGAAGATTGGTGCTGGGAAAGGGGATGAAATGAATCATAAGTTTAAATTCAGATATTGAATGGAAGTACACTTTGTGAAGTTCGGATTGAAAACGGAACACTTCGTCTGAAAAACAATATATACCTAGGGGGAAAATAATCCTCAAATCAATCCCCAGGTGAGACGTCATATTAATATAGCGGTCATGGTATATTTGAGTAGGGGAAGGGTTGTACTTTGCCTTGTTATAAGGAAGCCCATTTACCAACTTTAAATAAGTTTACTGCTCATTTTGTCTCAAAGAAGCTTTTTTTTTTAGCATTTTAAATAGTTTGGGGGAAAAAATGGTTGGGTCAGGAAGGAGGAAGGGGGAGCTGACCAATCTACAAGTTAATGCTAGCTCACTTACCTAGAGTAAAAATAACAGTCAATTCAATCCCCAGGTTAGACGTCATAATAGTACAGCGTTAATGGTATGTTTGGGTGGAGGAGGGGGATACTTCGTCTAGTTATAAGGAAACTCATTTACCAGTTTAAAATAAGTTTACTATTCATTTTATATCCAAGAGTTTTTTTCTTTTAAACATTTTGAACAGTTTTGAAATAAAAAAGAGTGGTTGTGCGGGGGGGGGGGGGGTGAACCTGAAAATCTATAAGCTCATGCTAGCTCACTTTAAACATATTCCTGTTTGTTTACTACTTTTTAGACCATCACAAGCAAGAGAACTTAGTATTTAAATAAATAGAATCTAAAAAATATCATTTTTTCCTATAGTTTTATTCAAAAATTCAAAAAAATATGATCCCATTGAGATCCCAATCTAAAAACTTGTACAAACATAGATAAAATACACAAGAATTTTTGAGAATTTTTTCAAAAGAATTCATTATATGTTTTTCGAGAAATTTAAATTTGAAATTTAAATTTCATTTTTTGAAAAAAAAATTTTTATCAAATTAGTCATGTTGCATATCAGATTAAGCGACAACTAACGTACTTTAAAATGCCATTTGCCAAGTCGTTCTATCTATATTTGGTGCCGAGTTATGGTCTTTTTTATGTTCCCTTATCCATGGAAAAACGAGGGTTTTTCCAAAGTTCTAAGTCTCATAAATGAAAAAATAATCGAGATAAAAATCCAAAAATTGAGATTTTTGATTACCTCAAGGGGTACAACTGATGAGCCAAATTTGAAAGAAATACAAAAATGTAAGGTAAACAAGAAGTTCTGTCAAGAACTAAACGAGCCTACTTTCCCGTACATCGACATCGGCATTCTAGCATCTGATCATTATTCTCTTGATTATCTGAGACTAAAAATTATGTCAAACATATCTTTTCAGCACTTAAAGCTGATTTCTAAAAACAAAATATACCCCTCTCATCAGATGAAATAGACACATAAAAAGTAAATAAATGAATAAATAAAGTTTTGTCGCACCTTTTAAAGAATGTAACTGTTACAGTTCTTCCGTAGAAAAATTCCTCAATTGTTTTCAAAAAAGAAATTAAAAGTATAAAGTACATCAAAACACATTTTATCAAAGAAAGAAAAAAAAAAGAAAAAAAAAACTCGTCCGTTGATAAAATGTCTCGAATTTCACTTTTAATCCGTTGCCAGTTGTTAAATATAAAAAAAGAATAAAATACTCCTGTGAATGAAACTATTTTTGTTACAAAAAAAATCGTCTGCCAAAAAAATAATAATAAATAAAATAAAACAAATGAATAAATAAACAAAAAATCGTCTGCACAGTCAGTCATTTTTTTTTCTGAGCCTGCATTTCCGCCATGTTTGCGGAGTCGGAATCAGAGTCCTCACAGAAGATTATTCAGAAAAGTACTTTACAAACATTGCTTATCAAAACCATTTTCTTGCAAAGTTAGTTTGAAGGAAATCCGACTTTAAGTTCAGGATCAACATTCAACTTAAATTCCCCGTAGGCGCTAATGTTAAAATTTTTTTCTGAACGGTTCAACATTGAACGAAAAATGGTTAAAACCAAAAAGCGAAATATGGGAATGAGCCTCTCCGAGATCTTTCAAACAAAAAAAAGTTTATTCCATTCGGATGGTTCACTCAGAAGTTATTAGATGGGGAAAGGTTGCTTGAACGGTTCAATGTTGAACGAAAAAATGCTCAAATGGAAAATTTAAATACGGTAATGAAGTATCCTTGCTGAGATCCTTCGAACAAAAAAAAAAGTTTTTTTAAATCGGACTGTTCACTCAAAAGTTATTAGGGGTGACAGCTTGCTTAAGCGGTTCAATGTTAAACGAAAAATTGTTCAAATCGAAAATGTAAATACGGGAATGAAATATCCTTGATAAGATATTTCGAACAAAAAAAAGTTTGTTCAAATCGGACTGTTCACTCAAAAGTTAGCAACGCGGGACAGGTTGTTTGAACGGTTCAAAGTTGAACCAAAAATTGTTCAAATCGAAAAATCAAATATGGGAATGAGCTGTACTCGCCGAGATCTTTCCAACAAAAAAAAGTTTGTCCAAATCGGAATGTTCATTCAAAAGTTATTAGGGGGGGGGGGGTAGACCGACCGACCGACAGACCGACCGACCGACACACAAATTCCCCATCTCAATACCCTACTTTCAAATTTTTAATTTTTCGATTCATTTTACTTTTTTATTTTTTTAACTTGGCGATATTTTTTGGACTTGGCAATATTTTTTTCAACTTGGCGATATTTTTTTCAACTTGGCGATATTTTTTGGACTTGGCGATATTTTTTAGATGCATTAAGCTATTTTTGATACTTTTTTCGTCTTTCTTTTATTTTTAACGGGAAAGTAGGCTAAAAAAGAATTAAAAAACACTAAATTGGTAACAGATAATTAATTTATATGACTGTAATGTACCTAAAATGCGTCAAAAGTTTTATTTAATAAATTGAATAGCTCAGTTTTAGGATCTTCTCTTTTTTAATTAATCCGTATGGTACAAAAAAAAAAAAAAAAAAAAAATACAATGACAAAAATGCTGCGTTTTGGTTATTTAAGTTTCGTAAGATCTGAAGCGGGAGAAAATGTCGTTGAAAAATGTCACTTGAATGAATTGTCAAAAAACAGCTTTTAAACATTTTGTCCAGGAGTCTGACTTTCTCCACACTGCAGAAAATGATCTGTTGTTGCTACAGTATAATACTGGAAGCAAAGGTTCCTGTTTAAAACTATAAAAGCACAGTAATAAACTGTAAAACTAGCTATTTTACAGTTAATAACTTTAAAATTAGCTGTATAACATTGTAAAAACAACAGTATCATGCTGGCAGCAGAGGTTCCAGTTTAAAACTGCAAAATGCACAGTAATAAGCTGTGACATTAGCAATTTTAGTTTATAACTGTAAACTAGCAATTTTACAGTTTATTACTATAAAATTAGCTGTATTATACATTATTTTTTAGTGCAACGTGAACTCTTAAACGTGACTTGAAATGCTAAGCGGTAGAAAAAACCTTTGAACAGAGCGCACACGAATGGGGCTTCTCCCCAGTATGGACCCTCGAATATATCTTTAAATCGTAAGAGCGGGCACACTGCAAAAAAAAAAGGCGTTGATTTTACAATAAAATACTGGCAGCTGAAGTTCCAGTTTAGAACTGTAAACTTTGCAAAAATTAACTGTAAAATTCCCAGTAATATACTGTTTTATAAAGAACATTTATTGTAAAATTTACAGGGATAAACTGTAAAATTCACAGAAATATACTGTTTTGTATAGAACATTTATTGTAAAATTTACAGTGATAAACTGTAAAATTCACAGTAATATACTGTTTTATAAAAAAAACATTTATTGTAAAATTTATAGTGATAAACTGTAAAATTAGCAGTCATATACTGTCTTATAACGGAATTTTACTGTGAAATTAACAGTAGTAAACTGTAAAATTAGCAGTAATATATTGTTTTATAACGGAAATTTATTGTAAAATTTATAGCGATAAATTGTTAAATTAGCAGTGATATACTGTCTTATAACGGAATTTTACTGTGAAATTAACAGTAGTAAACTGTAAAATTAGCAGTAATATATTGTTTTATAACGGAAATTTATTGTAAAATTTATAGTGATAAATTGTTAAATTAGCAGTGATATACTGTCTTATAACGGAATTTTACTGTGAAATTAACAGTAGTAAACTGTAAAATTAGCAGTAATATATACTGTTTTATAAAGGAATTTAACTGTGAAATTAACAATAGTAAATTTTAAAGTTAGCAGCAATATTTTGTCTTATAAAAGAATTTTTACTGTGAACTTAGCAGTAGTAAACTGTAAAATTATCTGCAATATGTTGTCGTATAAAGGAATTTTACTGTGAATTAAAAAATTATAAAATGTAAATTAAACAGTGGAATACTGACTTATGAATTAAGTGTCCGATGATATTTGCCCCCCCCCCCTTCCCCGGACAAACTCATCAGTAAATAGTGATTCTTGTGTGAAAAGGTTTATTTTTAACATTGTTTCTTTTCATGAACAAAATTATTTTCTTGTATAGCTAAAACACTAACGAAAAAGAAATCAGATGGTTTTGTATGTTATAAAAAATCAGACATTACATAGGCAGCACTTGCTTTACTTTTTTCTGGCGCAAAAAGTAGTTTCCTTAGGATTTGAAAGCAAATAACACAGTTATTTTTGCCTAAAGACATTGATACTGATAAGTATGCGGTTTAATACTATTTACTTTTACACTGAAAAAGCAATGAGATACCCATATTTTATAGTACTACTTTAACGAGAGTTAGGTTTTTTAACTAAAAAAACTATTACTGTTATAAACTTAATGACATGAACACAAGACGTGGTAGTTTGCAGAAGCAGGATGAGCAAGAGACATATAGTAAAAATCGTTTTATTCGTATAATATACATCTTAAAATAAAAGAGAGCTCTCAGAGCTAGTAAAATAGGCATTAACTTTAGCCGTCCATCAGGCGATATCCAGGTAGCCACAGTCCCCCGGGAACATTAGGGGATTAGCAACTGCCCCTATTGTTGTCCTCGCCGTAGGGGGGAATGGGGTAGGCGAAGGGAGGTTTAGAAAACTGAGTCTTTCTTTCTTTGTGTGAATAGTTGAATGTGGAAAAAAGTTAAGTTGGCGAGATCTGGCGACTTAACTTGCATCCATCAGGGTTACCCTTACGATCTGCTGCATTTCATCAGAATTGTGGGGTGAAAAATTACTATTATTTTCTTGCTATTTGAAAGTAAAAATAAAGAGCAAACCGTTTGTTTTGCCTTTTATATTAATAATAAAAAAGAGTTCGCAATCACAATTGTAATACAGCATTTTTTCTTTTCATAATTTTTTAAAAAAAAATGATTGTTTCTAAGAAAAACGAAAGGAAAAAAACTGCAAAGCAGAATAATTGTTTCTACTGAAGCATGATTGTTAGAAAATCCGAGAGCAATTATTAAATGGCGAAACATATGGGCTAAAATTGTTAAAACGATAAAAATAAAAAACTTTTTAAAATATTTCTGTACAATGTCAGTTTCATAAGTTGAGATAAAATTTTTCACGACTTAAAAACGGTTACAATTGGGTAACAGTATAGCAAGTTTAAGAAATCTAACTTTTTTCCCCTACAATGTTCGCAAATATATCTCAAAATCATTCCAAAACAAAAGGAGAGCTTCATGAAACAATAATTAAAGTGTATTAAAATCGTATTGCACTTATTTATTTTGATTTTTATGCCTAAAAGAAAGACCTGTGATAAAAGATAACGCGAGATAAATGATATTACTTGCTTTTTGGTTCAATTACACTCGTCAATTATATTCTTTGCTGATAAATTGGAAATTGTTTCTTTATTTGATTTCATTCCGAAAGAATAATAACGGATCCCGATTTATGATAACCTGCGCGACTTTTTGTATGCGATTTTACAATAACATTAGCATATTATTTTTCGATGGCCTGATTATATTTTCTCTGTAAATTAATTTTATATTGACATTGGGAAATAAAAGGAAAATTGGTCCTTTTTCCTTTCTTTTTTTTTCGGGGGGGGGGGGGGGATCTTGTTTTTGAAAAAATGTATTTATTTCTCCAACTTGAAATAGTTTTAATCAGTAATGCGTGTAATCAATAAAGTGACCAATTTTCAAAAAATCTGGAGGAAATATGAATTTTCTTTAGTAATCAAAGGTTGGTTTCTGACTTCGCTTTGGCTTCACATTTCTCTCTTTATTGTTTGTATGAGTCGCATTTAGCGACCACGTGATCCATTGCGTCATAGGCAGTAAAATTAACTCTGGAGTTTAATATTACCGTCTACTTTATTCGCGTGTCTAAATACAGTGCTTATTTTGTTGATCAACATTTTTTTTTTCGTCTTTTTATAATAAATATATTTTTAATTTATTACTATTGTTGATTAAATTTGCAATAATTTGTTTTACTTTTATTGTTTTTTGCCTTCGACCAATCTCTCTCTATTTTTTTTTAATTTTATCCTCGGGTTTTTGGAATTGGTTTTCCGCATTCAAGAATTAAACAAGAAATCTAGAAATTAAGTATTTTTGTGTTTAAGACAGGTTAGGCGACCACCCTAAATTAAAAAAAAAAAAAATCTGTTTTGAGGCATTTAGATAGTCCCAATATTATTCTTTTTAAACTTGGAAAAAAAATTTAATCAATGAATTACTTAGAAAACTAGAAGACATTTAATGAATGCAAATGCACTACCTTTAAAGAAATTTATTTTGTCTTTCTTAGTTTTCTAAATAATTCATTGATTAAATTTTTTTTTTCCAAGTTTAGAAAGGGGAACTTGGGGGGAAAATTGGGACTATCTAAGTGTCGCAAAACACGTTTTCGAAGTTTTCATTTACGCAAACAGTTGTGAGGAAAAATATTACTAAAAACATTTGAAACTTGGCAAATATGGTAAATGGTTATATTGCTGTGATAAAAAGGTCTAAAAGCTAGTGTAAATGCAATATGTGGGTTTTAAACAATGATGTACTAAAGTTATGTGTCAAAAATCACGTTTTTTGGGGAAGGAGGATGTGAATCATTTAACTGTAAATCATGTTTTTATATGATTGTTTCCAATTTTGGAGGGTCATATACTTTTGCGGTATGTAACGAAGAGATAAACACATTTTTTTTTCTTTTTTTTAGTGTGAAGAAGTGAGCACTAAAAGTTTTCAGGAAACTTTTGGTTTTTGTAGGAAAAAGTGACTTTTTACTAAAAAAAGACCTTTACAAATTTTTTTTTGAACAAATGAATTGTCAAAATTGGTTTTTTTATATCGTATTAAGTAAAAATTTAAGCTTTGGAAAGGCGTAATGAGTATTGAAAAAAAAAAAAAAAAACCCTTAAGACACATTCTAGACTAATGCATAATTGAAAATATTAAAAATGAAATTTCAACTTTCACTCTAAGAATAGACATACTAACCGCCAATCTTGTAGAGAAAATCGCTAGATACGTACAAACATTTAGAAACAAACTTCCAGTCTAGAGAACAACTAGAAATTCTCGAATTTTAAATTTTCGGAAAAAGTAGCGTTCTGAAATTTTCAGAGGAAAAAAAAAAACAAATGTAATTCAGCTCCTGATGAACAGCTTCAATCTGACTCTATACAGTAAGCTTTAATTTGATTTGATATTGCTATTTTTTTCAAAGCCAAAGATGCAAAATTTAAATTTTTTATTTAATTTACATACTTTAATTCATATACATTTAGTTCGAAGATGTTAAATGTATAGTATTTTAGGTCGTTTTACATGAGTTTGTTCGTTTGCAAGTAATAAATAAGCTTACGCAATTTTAGTGTGTTGTGAGCAATCTAAAGCTATCTCTTAGCATCTGCTTTAATTTCACCACAATTTAAATAAAGTTCTAAAAAAAAAAAACATAACACAACCTTTCGTACCGAAATACGAAGGTATTTTTCCAATACTGTGCTCGTCTCATCAAAAAAAAATCTGGATTACACGTAACGCGTGGCATATTTTGCCACGTGCTACGTGCAATCCAGACTAAAATAACAGCAAGTACGGGGGGGGGGGTGGCGGGGGAATCCAAGAAAAACTTATAAAAAAATAAAAAAAAGTTGAAACTGTTCATTGTTTTAAAAATGCGGTTCACTGTTCGCCCAAGATTTCGACGGTCGTTTGTTTGTGGTAAATATGTGCGCGTCATTTTAGTCGTTATGTGCAATCCGAAGCAATCTATAAGCATCTGCTTTTAGTTTACTACATTTTTAATCAATTTTAAAATAAGAATTAGTGCACAGCCTTTCAAAGTGAAGCACGAAGGCATTTTTTCTAAATAATGAGTAATCAACCTAAAAAAAAATCTTGATTACACGTAGCACGTGGCCTCTTTAATACGTAGGAAAATAAGCTTCCTTTTTTTTCCTTTGTTTCTTTTTAAACAACTCTATTATAATGACAGCAATAAAAACGCTGTTCTGACTAAAGTTTATTTAAAATTTTAATATTTTAATGCTAATATCCAATTAACAGTGAAAATTAAAGCACTGCTCCCTAGATTTGAAATTTAGCACCGTATTTTAAGGGGAACAAAATAAAACAATGTTAATTTTGTTGTTGGTTAAAAACATTCATTCAACAATGTTTAAATATTATGCAAATGTTTTATTTTTCGACTTATGCCGCGCTATTTACTATTTCATTATTATATTTTCTATACAATTTTATTAATACTTCTTTTTGTATTAAACTTCTCCCGATTTTGGAAATACTTTTAAAAATTGTTGCCTAATACTAAATTTGAAATCTAAAATCTTTAATCAGGAAGTTTTAATTATAATTTATTTTATCAATAGCTCAAAAACTACTCTACAGGATTCTGCATTTACTCAAAGGTTCAGCTTTCTTCTTCTTTTTTCTTTTTTTTTTTTGTTTTTATTACAATTGCCTGACTGAATGCTTTACAAGGTTGTAATATCCAATTTATTATAAATATTGTTACAAATCTTGTAAATAGTTGTTGTTTTTCCTGCCTTGCATCATTTTCATTAGTTTTGGTTTTATCTGACGTCATGTTGCAAAAGTATCTGAAGATATCACCTTTATCACTAGTATACCGGCCCTGTAACACTTTGTAGTTTTTACACTTGCCCTAACTTTAATAAGCGTGAAGACCATTTCGCGTGGTTTTTTTTCTTATCGCTAGAATTTGTGAATGGATTACGTAATGTTAGGAATGAAACAAAATATTCCAGGTTTTTCTCGAATATTGTGGACATTTCTTTCCGTGTATAAATAGCTGGCCTTGAACACAAGTCAGTCAGTTCTTTTCAGATGTTGATTTCTGAGAGTGCTCGTTTTTATTCGCTTTGGGCGAATGTTGTTTTTGCTTTTGTAATTTCTTAATTACTGTTCACGTTAGATACGTGGTGCTGAGTTACTGTTGAGAGTACAGTGTACTGTTTGCTGCCTAATTGCTGGATGTTTAGCAATTGTTTCCTGCTCATATTGTAAATAGTGTAAATACTTGTAAATAAATTTATAGTTACTTCCTCAAGATTGGAATGCTCATTTGAAGAAAGTTGAAGGTGCTACGGACTCGTTACAATTTTGGCGCCCAACGTGGGGCATCTTCAAGGACTTTCTTGGAATTATCTGTGAACTTGGACTTTTCTTCCTACGGACTTTTTGACTTCGGAATTTTATGGTGATTACTAGAGCAATGGATGAACAACTGAAACAACTCCTTGATGCGATCAACGCTGTTAAAAGTGACCTCAAGAATGATATGGCGACTCTGGCTACTAATCAAGAACAATTAAAGAATGAGCTGGCTACTAATCAAGAACAATTAAAGAATGAGCTGGCCACTAATCAAGAACAATTAAAAAATGATCTCGCTGCTAATCAAGAGGAAATTAAAAGCGATCTAACGTCAATGAAAAGTTTGGTGGAAAGCAAATTTACCAATATAGAAAATAAAGTGGAGGTTCTAGAAGAAAAGGTTGACAGCGTTGAGAACCGAATCACCACAGTAGAAAACCATATGGAAAAGAAAATTAAAGAACTTGAATCGAAGCTATCAGCATCCTGCAACAACTCAAGTGACTGTGTAGCTGCAGCTGGAACTTCTCGTCCATCCATCAAACTGGCCACGTTTGATGGGAAGACCTCGTGGAATGTTTACAAGAAGCAGTTCCTCATCGTTGCAGAAGCCAACTCCTGGGACTCTTCCACGAAAGCCTGTCACCTTGCAGCCTCGCTGAGAGGGGATGCAGCTGACATACTACAGACCTTCCCAGAGGACAAGCACCGTGACTTCGAAGCTTTATCATCGGCCTTGGAGCTTCGCTTTGGCGAAGCATGCCAGAAAGAATTCAGCCAACTCCAGCTGAAATCCCGACTCCAGAGGGCTGGAGAGACTTTGCAAGTTTTTGCAACAGACGTTGAGAGGCTTTCCCATCTCGCCTTCTCGAACTGTCCTTCGGATATTCGCGATAGTCTGGCCCTGAACTACTTCATAGACGGAGTGCGAAGTCCAGAAATTCAGACGGCTCTCCGGATGGCGGACATCAAAGATCTTAAATCCGGTCTGGTCTACGCAATGAAGTTCGAGGCTGCACAACAAACATCCCGCAAGGATCGCCATTCAATCAGGGGCGTGGAAGTGAGCGCCCAGGATTCGATCTCAACTCGTCTCTCGGAAATTGAGCGACAAATCAAAGAGATGTCGGGGACCCTAAAGAAGACTCGCAAAGACCAAAGTGGACAACCACTGAAGTGCTGGAAATGTGGCGGTGAGGGCCACGTACGAAGGAACTGCGAAGCCCGCCAAGAAACAAGAGGGAAGGGTACCTCTTCCTCTTCAGCTCAGGAAAACTAAGCTATGGCAATCTCGCGGGGCGGAGGTCGCCAAATTGGAATGAGCCCCATCCTAAAGTTTTCCAGATTTCTTCAAGAAGTGGCGGCTGCAACGGACTCTTCATTTACGCTTATGTGAATGGGTTTCCCTGCGAAATGATTGTGGACACAGGAGCCAACGTTACCATTATTAAGACTGATGTGGCTCGTCAATTTGGACTCAAGATCTTATGGACGCCGCCCTGCGTTACTCTTCAAACTGTGACAGGTGACAAAATCGAGATTGAAGGTAAAGTGAACTTAGAAATAATGTTCGGAAGCGCCACTTACCATCACACGGCATTTGTCGCTGACATTACAGATCCCTTCATTCTCGGACTGGACTTTTTGAAAACATTCGATTTTTCTATCGACTTTAAAAATAATGAGCTGCACTCGACGAGGGAAGACATAGCAATTTTCAACACCGAAAATAACTTAAAATCCGCTCATCAAATAATAGCCCAAACAGATTTATCGATTCCCTCTAGATCAGAAGTACTAATACCTGGCTCCCTCAAGGAAAACAACAGCTTTAAATTCGGCCTCATTGAATATCCTAACCAGAGTAATAGCCCAAAAGGAGTACTAGTGGCATCTACGCTTGTGGACCTTTCAAGGAATGCAGTTCCTGTGAGAGTCGCCAATGTGAGTGAAAGACCGAGGAATATTAAGAAAGGAGAAGTGTTGGCAACCTGTACTCCCGTAAACTGCATCATCAGAAGAATTGATTCCTCCGAGACTGTGTCTTCCGAGTCCTTGACTTCGAAATTAATTGGGAGTGCACCATTATCGAAGGATCAAAGATACGCTGCGGAAAAATTGGTGGACAACTTCAAGCAGGTGTTTTCATCTACATCCGAGGATGTGGGTCGCACGAATTTAACGCAGCATAGGATCGACACTGGAGATCATCCCCCTATCAAGCAGCATCCAAGACGACTACCGTTCGCCAAGAAGGAAGAGGTTGAGATCCTCTTGAAAGAGATGCAGGAGAATGACGTCATCGAACCCTCATCCAGTCCTTGGGCATCCCCTATCGTCTTAGTTCGAAAGAAAGACGGCTCCACCAGATTTTGTGTTGATTACCGACGCCTGAATGACATCACCAAGAAGGACAGTTACCCTCTTCCACGGATCGATGACACTCTGGACACCCTTTCCGGACACAAGTGGTTTTCGACCCTGGATTTAAAGAGCGGCTACTGGCAGGTGGAGATACACCCCGACGACCGAGAGAAGACGGCGTTTACAACCGGACAAGGCTTGTGGCAGTTTAAAGTGATGCCCTTCGGCCTCTGCAATGCTCCAGCCACGTTCGAGCGTCTTATGGAATCAGTGCTACGAGGACTCTCTTATGAATCCTGTCTTGTCTACTTGGATGACATCATCATCATAGGACGCAGTTTTGAGGAACATTTGGCTAATCTTAGGAAGGTGCTGCAAAAGCTTAAGGAAGCCAACTTGAAGTTAAGCCCGTCCAAATGTAACTTGTTCCGCCGTGAGGTGAACTACCTTGGTCACATTATCTCTTCAGAGGGTGTACGAACAGATCCAGACAAGGTATCAGCAGTCAAGAATTGGAGCCGCCCCGAAAATGTCCATCAGCTGCGAAGTTTCCTGGGGCTCTGCACGTACTACAGGAAGTTTGTGAAGGGTTTTTCCAACATTGCACGACCTTTGCATAAGCTGACGGAGAGTAAACAAAAATTTGAATGGTCCAAAGAATGCGAGGATGCATTTCTACAGCTGAAGGAGGCTTTAACATCAACGCCTATTCTCTCTTATCCTCAGCCTGGAAAATCCTTCATACTTGACACTGATGCGAGCCACGAGAGCGTTGGAGCTGTTTTATCTCAAGAAATAGACGGTAACGAACATGTCATCGCCTACTGGAGCAAATGCTTATCCAAGTCGGAGCGAAATTATTGTGTCACGAGAAAGGAATTGCTCGCCATAGTTAAAGCTGTAGAACATTTCCATCATTACCTCTACGGCCGTAAATTCCTGCTCCGGACCGATCATGCCTCTTTAACTTGGCTTTTGAATTTCAAGAATCCAGAGGGCCAGGTAGCCAGGTGGATACAGCGGCTCCAGGAATATGACATCGAGATTAAGCACCGAAAAGGTTTGTCACACGGTAATGCTGACGCATTATCAAGAAGACCTTGTTCCGAGAACTGCCATTATTGCTCCCGAATTGAGAAACAGTACGGGACGACAATCCCTACTGCCTGTCAAGTTACTGCTACTTCATCATCTTCAGATCCTGATCAATGGAGTGACGACCAAGTTAGAAAAGATCAGTTTGAAGACCCAGACCTAAAGCCTATCATAGAGTTAATGGAAAAAGACAGTCGGCGACCTAGTTGGCAAGACATTTCTATCTACAGTCCTGCAACGAAAAGATACTGGGCTCTATGGAAATCTCTCCAGTTGAGAAATGGCGTCCTGTATCGGAAATGGGAATCTGACGATGGTAAAGCATTCAAATGGCAGTTACTCCTTCCCAGATCAAGAATTCCAGACGTTCTAAAGGAATTGCACAGTAGTCCGACTGGAGGACACTTTGGTATCCTGAAAACCCTCCACAAGGTTCGAGAGCGCTTCTTCTGGAGCAAGGCGAAGGATGACGTGGAGAAGTGGTGTCATTCTTGTGACGCCTGTGCTGCCCGTAAAGGACCGAAGAGAAGAAGCCGCGGGAAGCTACATCTTTACAACGTAGGAGCTCCTTTCGAACGAATCGGGATCGACATTCTTGGTCCTCTACCGAAAACTACTGATGGGAACAAATACATCCTCGTTGCCATTGACTATTTCACCAAATGGCCCGAAGCATATTCCATTCCGGATCAAGAAGCTACCACTGTAGCAGAGACTCTAGTCCAGCATTGGATCTCGAGATATGGGACACCTTTGCAGATCCATTCCGATCAGGGAAGAAACTTCATCTCTGCTGTGTTTAAGGGCCTATGTGATATCCTCAAAATTGAGAAAACTCGAACGACACCACTACACCCACAATCGGACGGCATGGTGGAGAGATTCAACAGGACAATCCTTAATAATCTCTCGCTTATGGTCTCCAAAAATCAACAGGATTGGGACAAGAAACTTCCTCTGTTCCTGCTGGCCTACCGCAGTGCTGTCCACGAGACCACCGGATATTCCCCATCACAGATGCTCTTCGGCCGAGAGCTTCGGCTGCCTTGTGATCTCGTCTTCGGTCTCCCTCCAGATGCGCCTTCATCGCCTGAGGAGTACGTCCAGGATCTCCAGGCCCGGTTGGAGGACGTTCATCACTTCGCACGAGAGCGAATCAACATCGCGACGGAGAAAATGAAGACCCGATACGACACAAGGTCCACTGGCCATGACTTTCAAGAAGGTGACAAGGTGTGGCTATGGAATCCCATCCGACGTAAAGGTCTGTCACCCAAATTGCAGTCGCATTGGGATGGACCCTACACAGTCCTTCACCGGCTGAACGACGTCGTAGTGAGGATCCAGAAGTCATCACATTCAAAACCTAGGGTTGTACATTATGATCGGCTAGCCCCATACTATGGCCATAGTTCGTAAAATAAATCTAAAGCTACCATGGTAATTTGTTTGTAAATTTTGTAAATAACTTTTGCCTTTAATTGTTTGTAATATTACTTTATCAATGTTATTATTTCTTTCATGTTCTCATTGTTATTGTTTATCATGTTTATGATTGGTCATCATGTAATGTGTGTATCTGTAAGTTTTCCCTTGCTTCCTTTCTGGGGATTGTACTGCCCGGGACGTGCAGTCCTTGGGAAGGGGGCAATGTTACAAATCTTGTAAATAGTTGTTGTTTTTCCTGCCTTGCATCATTTTCATTAGTTTTGGTTTTATCTGACGTCATGTTGCAAAAGTATCTGAAGATATCACCTTTATCACTAGTATACCGGCCCTGTAACACTTTGTAGTTTTTACACTTGCCCTAACTTTAATAAGCGTGAAGACCATTTCGCGTGGTTTTTTTTCTTATCGCTAGAATTTGTGAATGGATTACGTAATGTTAGGAATGAAACAAAATATTCCAGGTTTTTCTCGAATATTGTGGACATTTCTTTCCGTGTATAAATAGCTGGCCTTGAACACAAGTCAGTCAGTTCTTTTCAGATGTTGATTTCTGAGAGTGCTCGTTTTTATTCGCTTTGGGCGAATGTTGTTTTTGCTTTTGTAATTTCTTAATTACTGTTCACGTTAGATACGTGGTGCTGAGTTACTGTTGAGAGTACAGTGTACTGTTTGCTGCCTAATTGCTGGATGTTTAGCAATTGTTTCCTGCTCATATTGTAAATAGTGTAAATACTTGTAAATAAATTTATAGTTACTTCCTCAAGATTGGAATGCTCATTTGAAGAAAGTTGAAGGTGCTACGGACTCGTTACAATATTTAGTACTAGATTTCTTTTCCTAAATTGTAAAAACAAAGTTTAAATACAGCTACTTGTGAGAGGTTATAAAGAGATGGGGCAGCATCAATATGTATTCGGATTATTAGTGTACAATTTATAAATGAATATTTGTTTATGTATCGCAGCTATATTAACTGGTGGGGAGGGGGGATTGTCTTTTGAGGGAAAATACGAATTTTCAACATAACCTGGGCATCGCTTTAACTTAATCGGGTCCTCAATATAAGCAATTCAATGCTTATTTCCTGTACAAAAATATATTTTTTGTTTTACCGAAATTATGCCTTCATACGCGCAGTTAACACTTCATTTATTTCCATTGTCTTAATGCTCATCTGTAAATCCACGGAAATCATGTCAAGAATATGGGTGGGGGGGGGGGAGGTGTACTTACAAGAATTGCATTATTAACACTATTTTGTGAATTATGTTCCCCTCTCCCTGGCCGGTTGCTTTTTTAAACTTAGTTTCTGTACAGCTTGAATACTTAACATTCTTCAAAAAAGAATATACTGTAGCTTTTTTTATTCACTTACGACTTGTACAATGTAGGTACCATTGAGAGAATACAAGTTTGATTTTTTAAACAGAGAAAGTCTCTCAGTACTGTAATACAATGAATAGGAGGGGGAGGGGGACATAATGCCTGATAAGTCAAATACTTCTTTGCGCTTAATGACATGAGCTTTAAAACACACTGTACTTTTTTTTTTATTACAAAAGTTCAAACGAATTATCTGAGGCACGTGATATTGAATTTTATTGTAATGAATTTCATGTGTTTAAAGTGAACAATATGCAAAACATAAGAACTTAGCACCATTATAATTAGAAATATTCATATTATTTTTTCCAATATTCAGCGGAAGTTCAAACTGTTTGCTTTCCTACTTATCGTAGTTATAACTTTTTACTATACTCGTTCCACAAAGAGCGCCACACCTGTAACAGCACGTTGTTTTGGCGTCGTTCCATCAAATGTCTTTTATCGCTTACTTGGCGTAAAGCAATAATTTTTCCTACGATGGTGGTCAAAAATGGCGGACAACTGGTCTTG